>JANAKD010000041.1:0-56095 GCA_027627215.1 Lecanicillium saksenae | reverse complement strand
GAGGTCGGCGGCGGCCTTGCTGGCGGCGTCCGACAGAGAGCCAGTCTCGCGGAGCAGATCCAGGATCGTAGGCAGAATCTCCATGGTGCTCACCGAGTCTTCCACATCAATCGGGGGAAGGTTAGGGTGAGACATGACCACGGGGATGTGGTTACAGCCGGCGTTGGGGTTGTGGTACGAGGCAGGCTTGTTGTTCTCGGGCAGAGAGATGCCGTGGTCTCCCGTGACGACGACAAGAGTCTCGTTGGCAACGCCCTCCTCATCTAAAACGCCCAGGATCTTGCCTAGCCAGCGATCATCGTATCCGACAGCGTTGATATAATGCGACAAGTCGTCCCATCGACCACTGGCGAGCGGGACGTATTGCTCTTCCTCAGGAATTGCGTATGGGTGGTGAGTGGTACTCGTTAGATGCGTCAAGAAGACGCGCTGGTTGCTTTGCTTGGCAGATGAGAAAGCATCGTGGAAATAATCCAGGAGTGGTGCCTCAGCCATGCCAAAATAGTTGATATCGGGGAGATCGACCTTGCCAAACTTGGCAGAATTCGATCGCAGATAACGCGCACCGATGATGTTTTCCTTGGGGAAACCGAACTGTTCGGTACTCTCATCGGCGTGGTCGTAGCTCAGTGTCACCGATTGAAGGTACTGGGAACGCCAAGGGCTTTCTTTGGCGTCGTCTTGGTCGAGGTGCGAAAAGGCTTCCAGGATCTGCGGGAGGCACGGCTGGTAGATGTGGTGGATGTATTCTTTGTTGAAATCGGCGACGAGGGGCCAGATACCGCACATAGTTCCAATCATGCTCTTGCGGGTGTATGTCGAAGCAGTGTTGGCATCCTTAAAGTTAATTCCTCCTCTGCGCGTTGTGTTTTCGTGCTCGAAGCCGTCGTCGTAATCGCCCGTTAGATAGTTCGCGGTTGGTGTCAATGTCTCGAGTCGCGCGACAGATTCGCCGGGAAGCCTTTTGTTGGGGGCAGCTTCCTCAAATCGTTGCCAAATGAGGTCGTCTTTCTTCAGAGGGAAAACATCCTTGCGCGTACTCTCGAGGACAATCAGTACAATATGCTTGATAGATACGTCGGCCAGGCTGTTCTTCAGTTCGGGCAGAATATCTTGGTCCATGTTGGAAATCTTCAGGGGGTCTGCCTTGGCGCTGTAGTGCGGTCGGCCCTCCTTGTACCAGTCTTCGAACCCCTTCAGCATCTTGTCCTTTGGCAACCAGTCGAACTCGATCGGCTCAGCAAGAGCGGTTCTGTCATCCCAGTCGTAATTGATGCCCACGTGGTTGTAGGGGCGAATATCGCGGAGAATGGAGGCCGACTCTTTGAAGTCGACAAAGGGAATGAGTGGCGTCGTCCACGACATGAAGACCAGGGCACCCTCGTGCGGACGCAGCAGATAAAAGATGAATTGAAGAATGATGAATCCGCTCCACGTCTTTCGCCAGAATGGGCTTTCGACGGATCCTGGAGTGGTAGATCGGATATCATCACTTCTCTTCTCCATACTAACGGGGTCATCGGACGGGACGAAGGCGTAGTTAGATTCGGCGCGACGGCGCTGCATCAGTGCCTGATAAGGCCACTTGACGGCATCGACAGCGGCTCCGGCGACCATGAAAATGTTATTTTGGAAGAAACCGGCGAGTGCTGTAATACAGAACAGCACCGTCAATAGTGTCACGAGACCAGACAGGAGGACGCCCCGAGAGCCCGAATCGCTCGCGAAAGCCACATCGCGCCAGCGCACTTCCGCCTTTGCGTAAAGGAAGAATGTGATGTTAACAACAGAAATCAATGCTGAGAAAAGAATTGCAATCGAGTTGAAAGCTCTGCCAAGTATGCGCAGCAGAAGGTTCTTGCGAGAACTGCTGTGCGACCACTCCGTCAGGAACCGTAGCGCTAAGAGTAGGACAAAGTCTTGCATGAAGAATGACAACATCCAAATGACCAAGTCTCTCCTCAGGAGAGCTCTTTCACGAGCAACGACATGAACAATCTTGGCGGCGACAATCGCGACCGCAACAAAGGCAAAGGCGAATTTTCGGTTTGCGGCTTTGGGGAACGGTGCAAGCAGCGCCATTGGAGCACGCGACACAAACAACGCTACTCCCAGTGCATACTGTCGGGCTTTCGACAGATGCTGGCGATCGCCAAGCGGTCGGGTGTGGCTGCCATTCATATTGGCAGAGGCGATCGAGTTGTCGACGGCGACGATACTCGATGTGTTTAGGTTTGGATGAAAATGCAATGTCGCGTGAGCAGATCAGACTACTCACGAAGACTGGTACCGGCAACCTTTTCTCCCTTATACACTGCGACAGGTTTTGCTTGGCCAAGCCTGGGGCCGCTTCGGCGCCGCATAAGTCAACCACGTAACCCACCCCCTGCTCCAAGGGGGCCAGAAAAGTCCGAAATACTCAACTGGAGCAGCGGCTTGAGAGCTGGAGTAGCGCCTTGGCGGCGCCCCATTGCCAGCCAGTAACGCTAGCCCCTCTCCCATAAATGCACAAGTTCAGTATGATTAGGCACACTTAGTGGCCCCTTTCCAAGCGCCCATGACGTATGTGGGCGTGCCAGTTGTCGCCGAAGTCTCCGGCCGTTGGGTCTCCTGCAGAGCGGGCGTGCCGTATCTTCCAGGATATAACCTGTTGGCCATAATACGCCTAACGCAGGCAAATGGAGAAGAGGTCTTGTTGTGCGGCAGGCTTGACCTTGGCATGCGCTTCAAAGACGGGCGACTGGCTGGCAATTTTTATTGATCCTTCTTGGTGGGTCGTAAAGGAATTAAACCGGGCCTTGTGGAAAGACTTAAAATAGAGCTTATGTTACTTTTGCCAGCAAACAACGCAAATTTATTGACAGCCGGTAATATCCTGGGTGTAGTCGTTATTGCGATCGCACTGCCTCGATCATCAGGCTCTAGATGGGGTAAGAGCGGTCGACCCGACGAGGCCTCAAAGACTTGTGCTTTTGGTCGCTGAGGCTCAGGTAATACTGTAACAGCCACACCGGATGCTAGTTGCCGTGCTTGCGTGGCTTCCCCTGATTCTTGCTTGCCACGGCACGCTTTAGCACGGCGCGGGAGAGTGGCTGGACTGCGGGCGCACGCCAAGCTGAAAAAGCCAGGACAGGGCAAACAAATAGTGGGATAATTGACTCAAATACGGAAGCCACTCACATGCTCACTTCTAAGCCGCACGAAATTGCGGAGAACAGGCCGTGGGAGATACGCGGAAACAATTTGAGCCAAGAAGGCCGGAACCACAACTGGTAATAAAACGCTGTGCTGTCAAGAAAGCCCCGAAAACGAGCGATCAGCAGGAACAAGAACTCGGAGCCATCCGCAAAATCAGACACCAGATGACTTGGGATGGCGTTCGGATACGATACACGAGCGCCTCTTGTGATCGATGGCTTTATCTCGTGTATTGCGCGTTTATCTTGTACCTTCTTTTCTAATGAAAACATAACCATAATGCTACCCGTTAAACAATCTAAATTCATAAAATGCTGTTCCAAGTATCGCCGAATTTTTTTTATCGCTGGATCCCTTGCTGTAAATGCTCACCGCGGGGCGGAAACCCTCTCCGGCATGCGGTCTTTGACGGCCGTCACCGTTGGCCGCGCCTCGCCTGATTCTTCGTCAGAGTACCCTGATTTAAGCTTTCGCGCTACCCTGAGGCATTGCGAGTACGGGCCTCGAGCGCAGCTTGTTGCCAGTCCACCTTCAAGATGTAGTAGTACTCGATCAAGGAGACGCTGTTTCAAAGTTAGCCAGGACTTGTGCGTTATGGAGGTTAGAGAGTACTCACACCATGAGGCCGCCAGTGATGCCCGTCCACATGCCCTTGATTTTCCAGCCAAAGTAGAAAGCCAACGTCAAGGATGTGGGCAACGCGACGACATAATGGCCGAATATATTTGCTGGCCCGCCGATTGACTGCTTGCCGATGCCTCGCAAAATGCCATGGGCACCCGCGCTGACGCCATCCCAGAAAACAGCGATTGACACAACCGGTAGCGTGTTTGCGACGATGGCGATGACGCCTTCATCACTGGTGAGCAGCAAAGGGATGTACCAACGCAACGTAACACATCCTATAATATTCAGCATGCTGATAAAGCAGGAAAAGATTACAGACTGCCCGTGTTGTTAGTTTATGCGCATGATCGACATGAGGATAATGTAACTTACGACTTGCGCCGCAACCTGGGCCGAGTCGACGACTCCACCACCAATCAGGCTTGCAACTCTGGTTGACGAGGCCACGGAGACCGAAAACGGAACTTGGTACAAAAGTGCAACAATGGTGAAGATGGCACTTTGCGCAGCTAGGTAATCTGTACCGAAACGACTGGACAAGAGCGTGATGAGCTCGAATGCGAGCCACTCAGCTAGCACCATGGTCATTCCAGGCAGTGCCAGGCGAATCATAACGCCCCAGTTGGCAAATGCCTTCTTGTCAAATCCGCCCCAACACTGAGAACCATTGACGAATTTGATGTACAAGACTAGAAGTGTAGCCAGCAGATTTCGAGATATCACGACACCGATCGGGGCACCGATGAATCCAAGGTCGAGCTGCCAAACCAGGAACCAGTTGATGAAAATATTGATTGGCGCAACAACTAGGATGATATAGGAAATTTCCTGGAAAAGACCTTGTGCTTGAAGAATGCGCTTGGCTGTCTCGAAAACGATGTATGCCGGCATGGAGAAGATCATGATCTTTAAATAGTCGCTTGCGAGGCGTGCGGTCTCGGCATCGACAATATGCACAAGGATGCTCTCAGAAAACAACCATAATGTCGCCACGGGTACCGCAGCGCATGACAGGAACCAAAAGCATCGCTGGCACTGCAAGCCGACAAGGTGCTTGCGGCCGTCACCGTAAGCCTGCGCGCAGAGTGTATCTAGACTAGTAGCAAGGCCTATGAATGGTGCAAAGCAGGTCATTGCTGCAGTCATGTTCGCCACTATTCATGCGGAGTTAGTATGCATAGACTCCTGGCCCAGTCATATGGGCCGTCGATTCATAATAACGAAGATCATATATACTCACAAGCTACTGCGCCTAGCTGCTGCTTGCCAAGCCTGCCAACGGCGAAGACGCTCGTGGCATTGATGGAAAATTGCAAGAAATAGGTGATTATCAGAGGCGGAGAGGCTTTCAATACCATTTTGATCTCTCTGGCCCAGCTCGGGTCGCCTTGGGAGGGCAGATCGTCCCATTCACGCTTTTTCTTCTGCTCGCCACTTTCAGGATCGTAGGTGCCGTCACCATTCCCCAGCAACGCCGAGGACTCAGTGGGAGTCGAAAAGTTGCCATCTTCGCCATCATCATTGTTTTGGGCGTCTCGAGGGTGCGATACAGTAGACCCATCAGCACGGCCTGTGGTTGCGCCGGGGTCGTTCGCCTCCCCACGCTGCTGCTCCTGGGAGCGTCCACTAATCTGTGCAGTCATGAGTAACGCAGGCGCACACTCAAAAATTTTCGACTCTGCAGCTGGGCAACCTACGCTGTTCTCGTGCCAGAGAGCAAAGTTGTCGAACCACCCGGGGAAACAGTGCAAGGGAAAGGGAAAACGAAAGGGAACACCCGAGACTGGGGCACAGCTGAATTATTAATGCGAATATATTGCAACAAAACTAAATGACTGAGCTGGAAACAGTTTTTCCTGTCTGGGCTGGCCGATGGTTAAGTGGGCTTTACACCGCCCAGGCTGGCTTGCTATAGGATAACTAGGGTGAGCGTGCCGAGACAAGAATCCATCTGTGGCGCCAACCAGTCCAGTGGCAACCGGACAGATTTTGATATCACAAGACATGGCGCAGGGTGTCTAACCTTTGTGTCGCGAAAGGGCGCGCAATAACCCAAGTACACGCATGAGAATGATTCAAAATCATATACAGAAGCAAGTTTTTCCATGAGGTCTGTCACTTGTGTCCCAAACTTCAAAGGCGTGATATTCCAGGCAGCGAGGCTGAAATGGGGGCGAAGCGGGCTAGGAAACGAGATAATTGGAGCTTGAAGCCAGTTGAACCCTGGTCGAAGTGCATCCCGCGATCGCGGACACTTTGACGTGAGTAACGGGCAGGTAATACACCATGGGCTCAGTGGTGCCGTGCAAGGGATGACTCCATTTTGGCGGGGTAAACTAGTCAACTGCAGCATCTCGGCGATATCGGCTGCAGCGAATTCACGGTGCATGAGGCTGACTGAGAACTGACTTCTCGCAAAGTCTACCAGAGACAATAAGCCTGATCAATGTATAATTTGCACTTTCAATATGATCTGCGGCTGTGCTACTTTTCTGTTTCGCCCGAAGCCTCCACCTGAGGGGCCGCATACTCGCCTCGGCGCCAAAACCAAAACAGCGTTATAAACAGCGAAAGGCCGCCCGTTATTAGCGACGAATAGTTCATGTTCTGGGCAGTTACCGGTAATGAATACGGCAGACAGAATATGACAATGAATGCCGCAATGTATAGGCATGCGATGGCGTTGACGATGAACCCAACGGGGCCTTTCATCCAGAACCACCCAGGCCTCAACTTCGAACGGCCATTTAGGAGGTGAGGAAGTACTGCCGTAAGGTATGATAGTGTGGATAGTATAATGTATGAGCCCACAAATGCGTTGAAAGCTGTGGTAGAACCCACATAGATGCACCCCATGATAGTGCAAATGCCACCGCAGAGCAGAGTGGCATTGAATGGATTGTGAAACTTGGGATGGATTTTCCCAAATAATCGGCTGAAAGGTGTCGCATTATCGCGTGACAGAGTCCAAAATGTACGCCCTGCCGTAATGTAGCAGCCAATGGCTGTGATGAACGTAGGCATGAAAGCAATAATCAGCAATCCCAGGGCGCCACCTCGTGTACCAGAGGCCTGAAAATAGAGACCTGCCAGTGGGAACGCCGGAACTTGGCTGAGGGCTTCATTCAGGTCATGTATCGAATAAAAGATTGCAATCATGTAGACAATCGCAGTGGTAAATCCGATGACATACTGGGCTGCCATGGCCTTTGGTATGTTGCGACTAGGACTGCGACGCATTAACAAGTCGCAAAGGCCCTCTGTGTTAGTGTAAGACTTACTTGGGAATTTCTTCTGCGAGATGAGCAACGCAATCTGTGCTGCCCACGGCAAATGCACCATTCAGCATGCCGAGGACGAACACAAGACCGTTGCTCGAGTAGCCAGTCTGATTGGTCCAATTTTTCCACACACCCGCATTGGAAGCGTAAGGCTTATGGTTGACAGTGGGCATCACTGCGCAGACGATGATGGTGATGAAAACTCCCGCAAGGATGAAGAATAACCCAACATCTCCTAACACAGGGAGAGCCTTGTTTCCGAACAGAACGATGAGGCAACAAATCCAAGTACAAATCATATAGCTAATGAAGATATGCCAGGAACGCGCGACAAAGTCGGGGTGAAATAGGCTGTACATGGCGACAGTCTGCTGTGCAACAATGGAGGAGATTGAGGCTGCCCCGAAGATCCAAGCGAAGAAGTTCCACCAGCCGGCGAACCAGCCAAAGACGCGCCCATATCGCCCAGCATTTACAGATGCCCAATGATAAACTATGAAGATGTTAGGCGAATGCTGCCCCCAATAGTCCAATCTTCCTTTTCGGCGCATTTGCTGATAGAGAGAGGCGGCACGAACCTCCACTGGACGATGGCAGTGCTGAAGCCAGCTCAGCGATGGATGCCGCTATAAGCCAATAAAAGATAGAGACGGCAATACTGCAGCGCAAAAGTGTGGGTTTAGCCAGTCAGGTTGAAGTCCAACCAAGTTTGCATCTAGAACTCACAACTCGTATATGACTCCCGGAGGCCCTCCGTTGTAAATGGCGATTGCCTATGCGAGGTGATGTTATTATTATGCTGAGTGGCCAAATTAGGAAGCTGGTGTTGCTGAGGGGTCACAAACCACGCTGCCGCCTACTGCAGTCCACGAATTGCCTGTCGTCACCGCAATGCCACAGATATTAATCAATGAGAAATTCCGTTCCACCTCCTGTTTATGCCCAGAAGCATTCGTCACGTCACCGAACAAATGGCCTTCTAGGGACGCGTTGTCGTGAGCTACCGGCGATGCTTCCCCAGTCTTCTTGGTGGAGATGAGGTCCGACGAGGCCATAGTGGATTGTAGGCAAAGCACTATATTTCATAATAGTCATCAGTCCATCAGGCTGTAATGTTGTTGAAGAAGAAATGAAAGTCGTGGCCTAGCATAGTAATGCCGATACTAGCCATGTGGAACAAAGGGGCTACGCTGATCAAATCGTCCAAAGTTAATCTAGACTTTGCGCGCCCTCTTTAGTGGTGGCTGTTAGTGGCCCGGCACTTACATTCTCAGAGCCTGATCAGGGTCTACGGCCCGAGCGCCGCCTATATAGGTCTCGAGTCAAGACATTCATACCAGGGCATTATGTAATACCAGGCTGTATTTCATTGAAAAGTGATGTTAAACGCGATTTGTGTCTCTCCCCAGCCCTACAGCCAGTGCCATGCCAACAGTGCAATGCGACGGCCTGTCATGGAGTGCCTGTAGTTCCGACTGAGATCCTGGTCTGGGTGACGAGAAAGACGACAAGGATGCCAGCTACAGAATTCCCAGTGGACGCTAACATTCTCGAAACATGGCGAAAAACAGCAGCACAAACTTTATCCTTCAAAGCTAACTCCGGCTGCTGTCCTGGAACTCATCAAATAGGATGCTCGCGGTCGCATATTCGGTCACTGGTGTACTCTGGCAAATCTTTGTCAGCCTCTGATGAAGAGATCAAATACTACAGCTGAGAGGAAGTGATGGACCCGATGGCCATACAGAGCTATTGCTTTTTGGACAAATGGCTGGTTGTTGATGTTCTCCACCCGACTACGCGCGGCCGGGGTCATGACCAAGCTTCGAAGGTGCTTGTGACCAGCCGATGCCGCGGACCCGTCGTGCCCGAGGGCTGGGAGTACATATGAGTTTCATAACACAAGAGTCAAACTGGGGTTCAGAATGGAGCTAAATTCAAAATTTCAATTGGATTTCACGCCCAATGTGGAAAAATAGACGTCCAAGACAACTACCAGAACCCACATGGTGCCAGCCTGATTGTCTTGGAGCTGATCTCTTTTTTTTTCTTTGGCTGTGATGAGGCTGTGAGCGTCGTTCAGCTGTGGTGCACCGAAACGGGCTAGACATGCAGACGTCAACCTGCATAAGAGCCGAGGTGCCCCCAGATTTGCCAACCTTTCAACAAATCTGTAGACTTGTGTGAACAAAATGAAACAATTTACAGCTGTTGGACTTCTGGCGCTTGCTAAGGTGGCGTTAGCAGAGCTTGCCTGCAACTTCGATGTCAGCAACGACTTTGCCGATGCCAACGGCTGTGGCGCAAAGTGCCAAGACATCCTGCGCCATGCCAATGCCTACGACCACACGCAAGTCGGCAAAAACTTCGACTTCAGCTTCTACCAAACCGCCAAAAACTTTACGGGCTCCAAACCAGGCGACTTGCTGAAGCTGGAGCCTGCCGATCCTGTGCCGCTCAACATCAAGGCCGGCACGACGGTCTATCGAATGCAGTATACGTCGATTGACTTGGACGGCAAAACCCACGTCCCTTCTACTGGCTTCATTGCCTTTCCCTACTCCGCTCTTGGCACCTCTGGCTGCTCTAAATACCGGTCGGTCGCATTCGCTCATGGCACAATTGGTGTATATCGTGGGTGTGCACCGTCCAACGGCCCGTCTCTGTTCGACTATGAGAGCTGGCAGTTGCTCCTCGACCGTGGCTATGCTGTCATCGCTACCGACTTCGCAGGTCTCGGCAACAACGAGACCTCGCACAAGTACTGCAGCTTTCCCGCCCAGGCCAATGATGTATACTACTCAATGGCTGCAGCTCGAAGCGCCTTCGGTGACGTGTTAAGCCGCAAGTGGATGAGCGTTGGTCACTCTGAGGGCGGAGGTGCCGTTTGGAAGCTTGCTGAGAGCGACCTCCTCAAGAATGAAACCAACCAGTACCTAGGTACTGTCGCACTGGCTCCGGCTACCCACATTATTGACATGGCCATTGCTGGGTTGACCGACCCCTCTGGTGGTGATGACTCCGACTCTGGAGGCTATGCCAGCTACGCGCCTTCCCTCGCCGTCGGTATTCAGCGATACGACCCATCTTATAAATTGACCTTGCTCAGTCCCAAGATGCGTCAACGTATGGCAGTCGCAGAGAAGGCACAGACTTGCGCGACCGCTCTCGCGGGCCTGACCCTTGATCTCAAGCTAGAGGACGTCGTCAGTCTTGAGGGTGCAATTGGCGATCTTCCTCTCCTTCAGAAATGGCAAACTGAAACCGCGCCGTCGGACGGGCACGCTTCCGCACCGATTCTCGTTGTGCAGGGTCTCAATGACACCAGCATCCTTCCCGTCACAACCAAGGAGGCTGTCGAGCGAGCCTGCAAGAACGGTAACACTGTGCAGCTCAGCTTGTATCCTGGTGTTGAGCATTCTCCAATCATCCCCGCATCTGCACCGGAGTGGCTCACTTGGATGGATACCAGATTCTCTGGGCAACCGCTAGCAGCCAACTGCTCCACGATCACCAGAGCACCTTTTGGCAAAGGCGTTTACATGAAGCTGCCGCCCGAGGAGGATCTCAAGGAAGAATATGGATTATAAGCGGATATTTAAATTCACACTTTTCAGTTTTAATATTGTAATTGATTGTGCTATCTCTCAAAGTGAAAGCAGCTTCAAATAGTAATATCACGCTCTTATTATCTCAGTCCTCATTTACTGTAATTCACCTGGCGGTTGTCTACTGAATTGTAGGTTCGTAAAATATACAAAAACTTTTGCGAATAGAAGTATTTTAATTATGCTAATTAATCATTAGTCCAAAAATAGAGTATCTATGATTATATAATCTCTAAACTGACAAATTATTATTGAAATGGCGACCGTGCATGGCCATGTGCCGTGTGCGGAGGGGTATTAAAGCGGCCTCCCGCAGACTCCCTCAGCCTTGCTGCCAGCTGGCCGACTCAACTCTTGCACACATTCGCACTTTACTTCATCCGTTCCAACTCTTTCCGCAACCAAGTCAGCATCTCAAATGAACAGTTACCTTGCCGCCTGTCCAAGGCAACGAAAATGGAGTCACAAGGTCCGCACGGGATGCAAAACCTGCCGGTCGCTAAGCAACTGCGTGGACTGTCATCTTCAAGCCATGCTAACGTATGTACAGCCTTCGCCATATAAAATGCGACGAAACACGACCTACTTGCATCCGGTGTTCTAAGGGCCGGCACCATTGTCAATACACGCTCAATTGGCAGCCGCCTTTCAAGAAAGTGATTTCAGAAGAGAGGATGGCACCGCTGCGCCAGGCTGCCCCTCCCGACTGGGCATTGATGGAGGCAGTGCGATATTGTATGTCACTCAAACTCGCGTGCATCGAATACTCTGGAATTAATACACCTCAGACTATGAGTTTCTGACTCCAGCTTGGCCGACGGATATCGTAGCCAAGGAACCGGCTACTTTCCACAAGCTTGGCACGATGACACCATTTTTCATTGGCAGAATGATCGAGTATCGCTTTCTTACTGCATGCAAGCAAAAAGACAAGCTAATGCGACCGGATATTGACCCTTCTTCTGCTGTCCTGTGGCAGAAGCTGCTAGAATTCGTGCTTTTCCAGATTCGAACCTTGAATAGCAAATTTTCCGGAGCCCGACCCAAGACAGCTAATGCAATACTATACGGCTTTTTTACACTTATAATCAGTGTGAATTCTCTAGACATGTCCATCTCGCGGGCTCATCTCAAAGGAGCATTTGCTTATATCAACTATATGGGTGGATTCGACGTCGTCTCCAAGTTTCCTTATCGGGAATACTCCTTTTGTTGGTTAGTGCGGTAAGTTCTTTTATACCGAGACAGCCGCGATAAGAGTGAAATACTGAGACGAAAACCCTCGCACAGCTTGGTAATCGTTTCCAACACAACTTGCCCGGCTGGCCATCAGGAGCTTAGCTGCGAAAACTACCCTGAAGATGGTCTCAAAAAAGTACTGGCATGGGACCTCAATCCCAGCCTCCCTGTCCCCCTTGAGCTAATGATGGCGCTTGTGAGAATTAACCGGCTACGCTATCAAGTCGCGACTGGCCAAGCTCTCGACCAGCCACTCATTGATAGTGTGCGAGAAATATTTGCAAATATTAATCACTGCAATCTGGAAATTTTCTCAGCGATAGGCAATATTGTTACAACGGAGCTTTCATACCCCATAGCTAAGATTTTCCAATGCGCGGTCCAGTTGTTTGGCATCCTGACGCTTCCTCGGCATGCCGTCCTGCTATTTTTCTCTGCCGCCCTCGAGGATAAAGATCCTGATGCATACACAGAATTGCGTAACTCACATCGGCGAAGATTGATTGGACTCTCAAGACAGATTCTCCCGGCAC
Source organism: Lecanicillium saksenae (assembly GCA_027627215.1). Lineage (NCBI taxonomy): Eukaryota > Fungi > Ascomycota > Sordariomycetes > Hypocreales > Cordycipitaceae > Corniculantispora > Corniculantispora saksenae. Next base: position 43,609 of record JANAKD010000041.1, on the reverse strand, counting down.
TTCGCTACACCCCTGCCATCTACTGGCCTATGGTAGTTGCAGGCGTGGCTGCCGCTACGGAGGAGGCTGGCGAGCAGGATCAAAAATACATTGCCAAGCTCCTATACGAAGCTTGGAAGAATCACTTAACGCCGTTACAGAAATTGAGGATGCTAGAGAAATTGCAATGTTTTTGGCAGTCTGGTGAAACTGACTGGGACGCATGCTTCAGGGACCCGATTCTCTGCTGGTAGCGATTCTATGCCGGTAGCGATTCTATGCTGATAGTTCTTCAAGTTAATACTGTTGTTGGAAAACGGTTCCTAGCGGTCGCTAGAAGTGGTGATGATGAAGGTGGTGAATCGATGGAACCCAGGCCAGTTGGGGTCCTCTTCTCTCGCTATTTTACTTTCATAACTTGAGTACTTGCTTACTTCGCATTATACTTTTGCTCGACAGATATATTTGCAAATTTTCCTATTTTAATGAAGAGCCTGTACTTCTGAAACCGGAGTGACCTAAAACGGGAGCGTATCCTAATCCCAGCTCCTCGCCCTAGTTTCCGCTACAACTATTCATCTAGTGGCCGTCAGAATAGGCCACCCCTCAACATCAAAATTCAAATAGTTGTAACCAAATCGCAGGTTAGGTGGATTTGCTGTGTTGTCTTGGTCTGCGAATGATTTAGTAGGACTAAAATATGATTTTTGGAAGCAGACGTACACTGGTACCACATGCATAGACCCTCAGTTGGGTCGTTGATGACGCCGACGGAACCCGGTGCGAAAACTGTGGCCTTGTTGCCGTCGGGATCCACGTTGAAGGTTAGTCACATAGCATTCCATAACCTGCAAAAGATGTACTGTGTAGCATCTTACTGTTGGAATATAAAAAAATGGAACCCGCGCGGTTGTAACTTCCGTGGGCGCAGCTCTCGCCATCGCGATCCACATACGGTCCAGCAGGACCATTCGCTATCGGGGTGCGACACACTTGTGTTTGATATACAGTAGAGATATCAAAACTTCCAGGTGCACAGCAGTTTCCCCTTGAGTAAAATATGTAGACCCAACCGCCGTGTGCGAGCTGATACGCACCCTCCGTGTAGTTGCCTGACATATCTCCAAGATCAGGGGCCGAGGGTTTCTGATATTGATCAGCAACAATAAGGAATGGAACTGAGCCCGGCTTTTGAGTTAACAAGTCGTCTGATAAGGCAACAGCGTAAAGCCCGAGTTGGTAAGATCCTGGAGGTGCGTTAGCCCATGAACTCTCGTCCATTACAAGTAGCAGCTGTGTGACGAGAATGGCGGCGGGGAAGCTAAACAACATTTCGGTTCTGTTTTCTCGGCCTTAAATTATGATTCTGTAGTACTCCATTTCTTCAACTGCGTATTTATAGTATTTATCTGTTTTGTGTTTCGGTTTTGAATCTCTTATTTCAAGGAATCCCGCGAGCTAATAGTTGGTGCGGTGAACTAGGAAGCTTGATGTAAGAATGGAATGGGGTTACAGTGAATTTAGTGCTCAGCAGGTATCCGCGCCAATCAGGTTCACCACGGCGAATGGCACCAGTGCTGGAATACGCTTCCATAAAACTGCTAGAAGGCGCTCGTGGCGTGCCGGCTCTATACCTGCCCGAAGGACAACCAGCTGACCATTCACCCACCTCAAAGACCGGCGCTGCCCCACGACTTGCAGCTGCGCCTTGCAAGCACATTCTGATAGCCTTCGCTCGAAGGGAAGCCGACACTAAATTGGTTGAATCTATTCTACTTTGGGCGCGTATTTTCACCTTTAGCCTGTCGGCTGTTCTAGATCTGCCCATTTATCCAAAGAAAAAACACTGCCCAGCCTGGTCGCTATTACAAGCAGGCGAAATTCGGCTGCCCAGTGATGGTGGTGGCGTACGCACAGCCTAACCATAGCCTGATTTCGTGGGATGAGTCGAGTGACCGAAGTACTCATGTAGAAGAAATAACATTATCAATTAACTATAAATACCTGCGGAATTGCATTCAAAAGTCTTAGCCGAACTCCCTGGCCTATATCTGCCTTTTCTTTTTTTTTTCATTTACTTGCACATGCATACTTTTAAGATAGCGGTGCTCGTAAGCACTTCACTTCTTGCAATTACTGCCGCGAAGCAATATGACAGTTGGAATGTCCTATCTAAGTGGCAGGTTGAAATTCAAGAGCCTATCCAAGTTCCGCCTGCTGGGCAGAAGTTAGTACCAGATGCCGACATTTGGGACATTGATTTGTGGCATGCCTACAATAACTCGGAGATAATACCCGCCTTGCATGTAAGTCAAAGTCAGAGGTACTTCTGGGGCAATTTAATTACTTACACCAACTCTTAGGACCGCGAGAAAACTGTTATTTGCTACTTTAATCTTGGCGCGGTGCAACCTGATGATTGTGACTTTCAAGAGTGGTATGACGCGAAGCAGTGGAATGGCCCGTGGTACTCTGCTGCCAATGGCGGTGATAAGAACGACAGATATTGTGAAAAATACGAAAATTTCACTAGTAGCACAATATTTGACCGCATGAAGACGCGCTTGGATAAGGCAGCCAAGATTGGCTGTGACGGCGTCGATCCGGACAACATTGACCTTTCTACTATCAACTGGGGCAATGGCAAAGAGGTCACAGATGATGCCATCGTCGAGGCACTGAAGCAATTCGCAGCCTATGCACACAGTTTGACAACGACGAATGGTAATCCTTTGATGTTTGGACAGAAGAATGGACCTCGATTGGCCAAAGATCTGTGGCAACATCTCGACTTCGCCGTCTTGGAAAGCTGCCATAAGTCGCCCAGTTTCTGCAGCAGCTTTCAGCCATACTTGGACGCGAACAAGCCTGTCATTGATATCGAGTATCCCAAAAACTTGCGGAATCCAAAGGACAAGAAAAACTACTGCAACCTCTCTCGCACCAACTCTGGCGATGACAATGATCCTATTTGTCCGAAGATTTCTGGTACGCCACTTGCCAACATGAGCCGAATCATCAAGTTGGATTTCAACGACTACGGACTTAACGGCTGCACTCAGTACTGCGATCGCGATTCCAAGGTTGTAATCACACCCACAGACGATAGCGGGGACAACATTTGTGCCTATGACTTCAAATCGGAGTGCAAGACAAACAAGGAATTGAAGGATAACTGCTGCTGCGGGCCTTGTCCCAAGTAAAGAAATAGACTGCCGCAGCCCTGATGTGGAGACAAGCACCGGTTTGGGGTATGGTATTGGAGTATCGACTTGTTCATTATTGGTAATCGATGCTTCGTGCGGAGGGAGCGAGGCGAGGGCATTTCTTCAATATTTAAATTCCTGTTATTTACCAATCTTTTGTCGCATAACCGTATGTCAACGATGTGCCCGCGGCTAACTTTGATGCGTCTCTATTTTCTTCGCCATGGCTACGAAAATTCCGATTCTTTCATGTCACGCACATTGCCATCCTCGCCTTCATGGCGCTAAGGAGGCTACGGGAGAATGAGAGCATGTGTTCACAAGAAGCTATTGCCGAGATGCGTAGCACCCTGCTTTTGCTTGCCTGCTTTTGCTTGCCCGGGGCCTATCCGACCAAGGCAAGCATTATTTCATCCCATACACTCTCTTTGAATTGCTCAAGCATCAAATGACGCCTGCTGACGTGAGTGCCGCCAGGGGCTGCGTGGACGGACGGGATCTTCACAACGGAACCAGATTGACACGGCTACGCTCCGAATACATTCAAACTCAATAGCCGATCAACATTGCAGACATGACACAACACCCCGAGCAAAGAACACCAGGCAACATGGCCAAAGAATTTTCTGCCTTGGCTGTCGAAGCACAGTCAGTCGCAGCTACAGAAGCATCGAGCGGTACGGACAGTAGCTGAAGGAACTAATCGAGGGACAGCATACACCCGCATTGGGGTAATGGTTCTCACAGCGGTTTCTCTTTGTCGGTTTTATCTTGCCAGCGTTATATTGGTAGGAAACGAAGACCTTTTCCTCTGTGGCGAGCCGCCCTCCCATACTGGAATTCTGCCTACTGCTTGTCGCACTCATAAAGCGTAGACCAAGCGCATTTCATAAATTCTACAGCGGCGTCATTTGCTTTTTCATCGCCAATTGGCAAGAGCTGCGTTGCGAAAAATGACGCCAACCCCCTCTCTTTATTCATAGTCCACATGACATTCGGCATCCCCTCCCACACGACAGTGCCTTGCGGAAGCTTAGACAAGGGAAGCTCGGCTTCTGCTTTCAGTCCTGCCATGGTCCAATTGATGGGTGGCTCACCGCGAGGATGCTTGCCCATACAGAACGCGTAATTCTCTGCGTCGTTGCGTAGGTCGGCCAGGGACGCGCCCGAGAGTGACCCTTCGAACAAGAGATTGCGGTATTTCAACTCCAGAAGCTTCGGCCTCTCTGAAATCAAGTCGGAGAGAATTTTTCCCATGTCAAGTATGCTGCAATAGAGACCCTGGCTGGCATCATCTGCTTCCACGAATCTGCCATCACAGCGTTCTACCGTCTGTAGTCTGTTCTCCCAGATATCGTTTCTGTCTCGGGGCGCATAGGTAGATTGCTCCATATCCAGGGGCTTGAATATATTCTCTTGGATGTGTTGCACGAAGCTCTGGTCACCAGCCAGCCTTGTTACCAACAGTTGAGTCCAATGGATGCTTGCGCCATAAGCAAACCCCAGGCCTGGCTCGAACGCGAGGGGCATAGAGAAATGCTGCACTATCGGATGAGCTCCCACCACAGCGTCTTCAACCTTCTGAACAGCCTCTGGAAATGTCTTCAACAGCGAAGAATCCGGGTCAGATAGGCCACTCGTGTGCAAGAGCAAAGATCGCAGCGTGATTGGTGCCGTTGCAGTGGTGGTGTCGCCGTTACCCTGTAGCACTGGAAGCGCCTCCAGCTCCGGCAGGTGCGGCCAAACTGGGCTGTCGAGATCGATAGCCCCTCGTTGAACCAGCTGCAGGGCTGCTATGTGAGTTATAAACTTGCCAGCAGACCCCAGCATCACAGTGCTGTTCAAATTCAAGGATTCCGCGCTATCCAGGCGCTGCTTGCCGGCCGCATGATGATACAGAACATCACCTAGAAAATATTAGTCGGCTGCTGAGGGAGGGTGGTACGAAGGCCGACATACCATGTTTATTTACAACCAATCCGATCGCTCCAAGAAGACCAAGAGGCTCTTGTGTCGTCGCTTCCTTTAATTTCGCTTCAAACGACTCCATAGCTCAGCTCCGCGGGTGCCAGTGGAAGTTGGAGAAAAGCTCTTTTCACGGCAGTTTACGCGGGGTTGCGCCCATCCTGAAATAGCACTAGCCTGGAACTCCTTCACACAATCAGTTGCCGTGTCAAAGACCATTCTTGTGTTGGCCAGGAAAGATGCATGATATTTTATCTTCACTCCATCATTGAATATGGCCAGTTTTGACTTAATGCGTGCTTGTCAATAAACTGGATAGCTTCGATTCGCCTCAAGCAGAGCTGACATCCGAGGTGCAGTTTGAGGGATGTCTTTCATGAGAGGTTTGCTCGCCGGCTCCTGCTGCATCCGCTCGAGTTGTGCATGATGCCAAATCCAACAAACGGCACTTTCTTATGGATCTCTCCAAGTCCGGTAATTCCGTAGGTACGATGCCTGATTGCTGCATTTAAGCGTAGCGGCGGGGCAGCTGAATGTTTTCGAGCTTGATCAAAGCATCGTGTACCATTTCCTGCCGCGTATGAAGCAAATCGAGTCTAGCACCCGCACCTTGCTGCAGGTTGAACTGAAGTCCCTAGAATCCTTTCGCCACAGCGCATTGTTTAGTACGTTATTGAAATACATGGGGCAGGTCTAGCCTCTGCCTCGCCTCCACATTCTCTGTTACTAGTGGGCGCCAGTCAGCAGCATCAGCTGGCGGCATTGACTGCCTTGGATGAATTCAAATTCGTGATAGAGCCTCAACTTGGCGTATCGTGGAAGAAGATTAGTTGGAACAAGTCCTAGGAACAATACCCAACTGAGACTGTGAGTGTAGGCTGACGTGGCTGTGGAAGCGGCCTCGCGTTTCTACCTGCGTAGTTGCGATGGAGCGACTAATAGATGTGATTGCGCGCGAAAAGCTAACTGCAACCCTGCTCAAGCTAAGCAATGACTGACTTCAGCCTCGTCTTTCTGAACGTTTTAGCTCATGGATCTCTCTGCCAATGGAGATGTCCGGGGGGCGGACCATGGTCTCCGGCGAAGTTCGCTAAGACTCGAGTAGAACTATTCTAGTACGGTTGCTAGTCTCTGTCTCGTTCTTGACTATAAAATCCTCCCAGGCTCCCGCTGTGCTTCCAGAAGTCTTGAAAAACAGCAAGCCGCTCTTTCACTTCATTTGTTACCCAAGTTACACCTCTTTTCTCTCAAGCAAACTTTGAAATCACTCACAATCACCATGAAGGCTGCCATCGTCCTCGCTGCTCTCGCAGTCTCAGCCTCGGCTTACCGTTGCAAGTTCGACCGCATCAAGGACCAGTTCCCCCAGCTCTGCTCGGACTCCGGTAAGGTTGGAGACCAGACTGAAAACGACAAGTGCTCCGCCAAGCACAGCAACTCTTGCTACAAGGTGCACCACGGCACTCCTGGCGATGCCAACTGCAAACTCTACATTACCGCCGGCAAGGGCTGCGACGCCGATGACGAGGTATACGCCGTGGTGCCGTGCACCCCTGGCATGTACCACTACGAGCCGCGCGAGCACAGCTACGTTGTTCGCTGCACTTAAAATATGGAAATTGGGATCGGTTGATTTTTGATGTCAGATCTGGTGATAATGGGCCACCCGAGCTTGTCATCGGGCGCTGGACCATGGCCTCAGCCAATCTCAGCTGTGCCTGGCTTTCAGCCACAGCCTTGGCTGCTTATCCAACGCCACAATGTACCCGAGCAGAATATAGCGTTATGATAACGAATAAACATGTTCATTTTGACTCAACTCGGACCTTACAATACCAAGGTCTTGTTTTCAAATACTGATATACGAGCACATAGGTGCCATACCAATTGCCACGGCTGGTGGACCAGAGTTGACGCTCCACAATACATGGGCCGATACTGATCGCTAATTGCGATGACCTGGTTCTTGGCACGAGTTTTCTTTTAGTTTTCTTTTTTTCTTCTTTCGATATTCCACCGCTATTATACATATACTTGTGGCGTATTATTACGCGAACAAATTTCGGAACGTGATGCTGTTTTTGAGCACGAATCATGTCAGCCCTCAGCGTGAGATGATCGGCAATTGAAAAGAGAGAGCTGCGCTGTCAAAACGGCTTCGCCCCCAACGCCCGGCGCTAGCTCAACTCTCTGCTGAGGGTCACGTTTTTCGCTGACCACGGGGGGGGAAACGACTGTATCCCCAGCTTTGGGTTGACGGTCTCTCGTCAGATTCGCGATTTCTCATCTCGCTAAAAGTAGGACAACAGAGGGCGACCAAAACTGTCGCCTGGATAAATGCGACAGATTCGCGTCGCTTCCGTGATTGTCGCATTCGGTTCACGAGGAGCGTGCGCATCTTGGCAGCACCATGGAAGACCACTGGAGCAAGGACGGCCATTCGCCGACGGGGTACCTTATGCAGCATCCCTTTGCAGATGAATCACCGGCGCGGATACAGCGCTTTTTCCAAGGGTTCAAGCGCGATCCGCAATCTGAGTTCTATTCGAGGGACCATGCAGATACGATTGTGCGCTCGAATATTGGTCCATATTATGACCTTCGCAGCGCGACAGTTGAGAATGCCCAGACAGGCGGTCTCATGCGCAGCCTGAAGGGCAGGCACCTTCAGATGATTGCTATCGGTGGCTCAGTTGGTAAGTTGTTCACCCGAGGAGTCGACCAGGCATAAATGCTGATAGTTCCATAGGTGCAGGGTTGTTCGTCGCCAGTGGTAAGGCCCTGGCCGTTGGTGGTCCTGCGTCATTACTGTTGGCATTTTCAGTGGTGGGGATTATGCTATTCTGTACCTGCCAGGCTCTTGGAGAGCTCGCAGTCGTATTCCCGATTGCTGGCTCTTTCTCATCCTGGTCTACTCGATTTTTAGATCCCTCATGGGGCTTTGCCATGGGCTGGAAGTAAGTACAGGTCGGCTTCCAAGTTTCGAGACTGGACTAACTCGTCTTTCATCAGTTATGCGCTGCAGTGGCTTTCAGTCTTACCTCTGGAGGTTATTGCAGCCTCACTGACGATTGAATATTGGAACAACACACTTCCAAGAAGCGTCTTTGTCACCATTTTCTTACTCGTCATCCTCACAATCAACATGTTTGGAGTCAAGGGATACGGAGAAGCAGAATACGTCTTCTCCATGATTAAAATTATTGCCGTGATTGGCTTCATGTACGTCCAAACCGAACTGTCCCGACCTCTGCTGCTGGCGTCACTAACATCCCGGCAGCCTCCTCGCCATTGTACTCAACTGTGGCGGTACACCAGATGGCGGGTACATTGGAGGAAAGTACTGGCAGAACCCAGGCGCCTTCCACAACGGCTTCAAAGGCATTTGCAGTGTGTTCACGACGGCCGCGTTTGCATTTGCCGGTACCGAACTCGTCGGCCTAGCGGCAGCCGAGACTGCTGCGCCCCGCAAGTCGCTACCGACGGCCATCAAGCAGGTCTTTTGGCGTATCACCCTCTTCTACGTCGTGGCGCTGACACTTGTCGGGCTCCTCGTGCCTTACGACAACCCGCGTTTATTTGGGGGCACGAATCAGGTCGNATGCCAACGCCTCTCCGTTCGTCATTGCCATCGAGGATGCGGGCATCCAGATCTTACCCTCCGTGATGAACGCCGTCATCCTTGTCGCCATCCTGTCCGTCGGCAACTCGGCCGTCTTTGGGGCGACTCGCACGCTCGCTGCAATGGCAAACCTGCGCCAGGCCCCACGCATCTTTGGCTATGTTGACCGTAAGGGCCGTCCACTGGTGGCCATTTTCGCCGCGGCGTTGATCGGCTTCCTCGCATACCTGGCGGATCTTAAGCAGCAACGCATCGTGCTAGAGTGGCTTCTGACGGCGTCGGGCCTGTCGTCGATCTTCACCTGGGGCTCTATTTGCATGTGCCATATACGCTTCCGCAGGGCTTGGGCGGCGAATGGCCACAAGCCTAGCGAGCTGCCGTTCCAGGCGCAATTTGGCGTGGCTGGCTCTTATGTCGGACTCGGGCTTAACTGCCTGGTGATCGTCACACAATTTTGGGTGGGTGCGTCACCAGTTAACTCCGAGAATATGTCGACGCGAGACATTGTGCAAAATTTCTTCCTCAAGTGGATGGGCGCGCCGGTAGTTTTTGTCTTCTTCATCACCCATAAGCTATATTATAAGACGCGCTATGTCCGTGTTGAAGACCTTGATGTCGATACAGGACGACGGCAGTTTAACTTGCCGATATTGATTGCGCAAGAGAAAGAAGAACGGGCCAACTGGCCACGATGGAAGCTCTTCTACAAGACTATATGCTGAACAGAGTGGCAGCGATCAGTATGAGAACATGCACGACTATACCCTGCTCGGTAGCGCTGCGGGACAATATTATCAAGCTAAGGTGTTAAACGAAGTCCATGAGCTACAAATATTTATAATAATTCATGACGCATTACTATACAAATATATACAATCCCCAAAACATCGCTCATGACAAAAATGCACCAGCAGCCTCCCAGTGCCACCCGGTAATGAGCTCAAATCCGACAATATAGTCGCCGGGGCTCTTTTCCACAACTTTGATTGTCCGAACTCTGTTTTCGACGGGGATATCTGCGCATGTTCTGGGAGTTACGAGGCCACGCTGCTCAATGGCCACGACGCGCATTACGGTACCCAGGACCATTCGGCTGCTCCAGATGCCCTCCTGCCGATTTTGCGATGCTAGCAGCCGGATAGCGTGCATCCGAAGATCCAGGTCACGGCACTTTTGCACCACGCCGTATACGACCGGGACGGCGCCTGAGTTCATGTGAAACTGCGGTTGGTTGGCGTCCCCGTCCTCGTCCCGCGCCATGGCAATCTCTGCGAGCGCCAGGATCTTGACAAACGTCTCGCGATGAACGTCCCACAGCATTGGATCCACAGGCCCGCGCACAACGTTGACGGAGACCTCGGCGGCGAAGTATAGGTAGCGCATCGCGAGCAGTGCCATGGCTCGGCGCTCGGCAGGCGTTATCAGGTGGTCCGGCATCGTGCGTTGGAAATTATCAAAGGCGAGCTTCCACGCAGCAAGATTCGCGTGCGCAATTTCTATAGCTCCCTCGTCGTAGCGATCAAAGTGGAGGCGGATACTGTTAAGGACGGAGTGGGCGTCGTTGGTGCTGTTGAAGCGATAACCGCGCGGCCCAGGGCCGTGACCACTTTCGATGATGTTGGCGGCGATGGCGTTGACGCCGGGATCGAGATCGTTTATGAGCTGTAACTGTAAGCGGGGGAGATAAGAGGAAGGGTAATAGCTCAGTAGCGCACAATATAGATTTGACAGACGACTTGGCTTAGAAAATTGCGTGCCAGCGCAAAAAGCTTTCGCCGATCGGAGGCACCAGGCGACGGGGGGCGAAAGGTCTTATCGAGCGCATCTTCTGCTTGTAAGATTCTATACCCTAATGTCACTAGTCTCACGACTGGTACTATTTGGCCCCGAAGCGTCTGTAAGAACTGTTAGCAGTTGAGCCGGCGGATCCGAGGCTCTGTGATATTACCTCGACGCAAATAAATAGTATGCAAGATGCAAGCTGTATATGCGCGCTTTGGGAACTTTCTCCAATGCTCAAGACTTCTTTGATGGAATAATTGTACTGATTGAGAGCAAAATAGTCCTCAACTTGCTGGCGCGGCATGCGCTGTTCGGTGAAGAGCTCATGATAGGACGAGAGAGCGATGAGCGAGTGCCAGATGCTTGTCTCGGTATTGGCAATCTTGAGCACGTATGAGTTCCAAAAATCATCGGGAAAGAAGGTACAGAGCTGCTTGAGCGTCTTCTCGTGAAAGTACTGGAAGGAGCGCCATTCCTGGCCGGAATGTTTAACGTTGGAGAGCGAGACTGGCGCGCCAGGCGAGGTGGTTATGATGGGGCCATAGCCGTCGCATTTGCGGCCGGTGGAAGAGCCTATTTGAGTAGATAAGTAATGAGTCAGATCGAGCATGCTGTCTCGTGATTTGCGTACATCTGTTGCAGGCCGGACGGCCCTCGTCGCATTTCACTCGACGAACTAGAGACAATGTCAGCGTGATTGCTCGCAGCTCATGGCTTGCCTCAGTTTTGAAGGAAGAGACACTGTGCCGAGGGAATCGTCTTACTCCTAGAGGAATAGAACAGTTAGTAAATTGAAGCGAGGCCTGGCAGCGATCTTGTCGTCGCACCAAGGCATATTGGACGCCGTTTCATTCTGGTTACTCACTTGCAAGTGCGGCAGCCGGTGCGGACCTTGGGCGCCTTGGCCCGGCGCCGCTGGCCAGCCTTCACGTGCGTCATGAGGAAGCCACCGTGACGGTGATGCTATGCAGCGGGCATACGAGAATTCTCAAGTTGCGGATGATCGTTGGCAAGAGGGAGAGGGATGAGCTCGGAGGTCAAAGTGCCAAGTAGATAAAGGCTTCGGAGAGTGAGCAAAACGTTAACTTGCGGGACACTAGATGGTCGCTGGTCGGAAGGACAAATGTACTCCACACCCCACCGGACCTGGGGTAAGACTGGGACTTTTGGTGTGCCTGCGTGGAGATGTAGTGTGCAATTGGGCTTCCGGAGATTAAGTATGGTAATTATAGATGGGATGAAACATGATCCAGCTTTATGCAACCGGCGGCAATGATGAGGTGGTAGGAAGAGAGTGCATGAGAATTCGTTGCTAGGCAGGCTTGAATTTGAGACAAGTACACAGCTCCAGCCAGCGCAGGGACAGTCGGCTGAGCTATGGCGGGGGTCTGATTGGTACAACGCATTCGAGTTTGAATAGCTGCTTGTGCGGCGAGATGGCCTCAGAAAAAAGTGACACGGCTCAGTGCATGGAATACATTTCATTTCTGAGACCGGACAGAAATCTTTACGGGAATGACTGGCCAGGTTGAGAATAATACCAATCCTGAGCTCATCCTTGTTCGTCGCAACAAGTCTTTGGGCTTTTGGCAAAGGAACTTGCCGTGTGTCGACGCCGCAGGCTGAAAAGCCCCTGTTACAGAATAGTCAGCTGTTGCAGCTGTCAGGTTAGGTTCACCATGATGCCTAAATCTCAAGAATTTCATAAGTGAAATAAATTCAGCATTCATGGACGCTTTATATATCTAACAACATTGAAATCAGCGGTTGCCGTGACATACTCGGCACTGACTCGCGGGAGTGGCGAAGCGGGACTGAGAAACAGTGACACCTCGCAACCTCTTCCTTGGAGCTGTCACTGTCAAGCGCCGTTGACGACGTAAGACCGTTCGATTTTTCATATTAGCATAATCAAATTTAAAATGCCACACCTGCAGCGAGCCTTGTGAGGCTGCGGTTGATTTCAATCTTGCCCTGCCCCCTGCCGTGCGGCTGGGCAGATTAGCGTTCGCTTTGGTAACAAAGTGTTGCGTCAGCGTTGAGAGGTGAAGAATCTAATTTCGGCATTTTCCTATGCCTGTCCGAAACTCGAGTCGCTTGGTGCAACTCTTGCGAGCGGCTCAAAATGGCAAGTGTCAACTGCCAAGTGTTGAGCTGAGCCCTGCAGTTACGTTGGCTGCCACGCTGCTATATACGATTCGGCGCCGGCCTACAGCAACCGTGTTACACGCGCCGGCCGAAAATGCATGTGATTGTGTGGTTTACCAGTAGAGGCTCTGAGGATCGGCAGATGGATACTGCTGCCAGCCGGCTTCAAGGCGGCCGAGACTGCCAACGGGTAGCGGGTTACGGCAGGGCTGTGAGAATCATAAGGCATTCAAAAAGTTGTCAATTAGCCACTCCAATATCATGTGGGCTCATATGTACGCAACGTCGTCATCAGCGCGAGGTTAAACTCTTGACATCGTGTGGTGTATTGGAGGCAACAAGCGGGGGCGGGGCCAAGGGGCAAATGGGCTAGTTGGGGGAACGAAATGCCCTTATTCCTATTATGCGTGGATGGATCATAATGTGGAAGAGCAGCCTGGGTTCGGGTTCTCGTATCGCGGTGGCATCCACGGTGTAGAGAACAAGCCTCGGCGACGGGGGGGCGCGCATCAGCGGGGTCGCTGGTTGGCCCGGTCCCGATATGCCAAGTACACTGGGTTGGAGACATCCATTGATGTCGTTCAAGTCGCAGAATCAGTTGCATTGTCATATCACCATGAATTTCTTGGGTCTAGGATGCTGAGAGCAAGTCTACTCTAGGGTCTCTTGAGCTTGGTGTAATCCCAGGCAAAGGTCGTGTCCTGTAGGGGCTTCAGTGGATGCCACAGCGCATTTAGGGCGCTAGAGCCGCTGAGCGGGCGCTGAATAGAGGCATTCAGTGCTGTACCTTAGGTAATTACAGCGCATATCCACTATAACCGGCCGATACAGTGTCGCAAGTGGGCCGTTATCAAGTCCCAACTTGTACTTGTATAACAGCAATGGCATTTCTACATGAGAAAGAGAGCAATAGTTTAATATTTTGATTCATCTAGTTTGTCTAACATTTCTTATATTTTTCATCATATTTATATCTCTTCAACTAGCCGTCGTTTTCGTCATCCCCCTCGACTGCCTCGCCTTCCCTGCATCCACTGTAAATCGCCCCATCGGCTCCCCTTTCAGTTAGCGCATCACGACTCCAAAAACCCCAACAAGCTGGCCCGGCCGACGCAGGAAACTCTAAGCCGAGGACCAGAACACAGAACACACCGAGCCCCTCCAAAAATCCCGGGCCGTTGAAAACCTTACTTAAATCTTTTCAGCATCTTTTTATCTTTGCCTACCTCGTCCCGTCCATTGACAGCTACACTCCATCGCAAAAAGCTTTCATACCGAAACAGTCGACGTCATTCCTCTTCTTTATACCTCCACGCCGCAGACCAACGACAGCTTCCTCGTCACAGTCAACCATCATGTCCCTCGTCGGCGCCCTCGAATCTGCGCCCGTTCAGGCTCTGGGCTCCCTCGTCCGCCTGGAGCAACACCCGCCGCTCCAGCACCAGCCCGACGTCGTCGGTGCACGACCAGCCGAGCTCGCTCTACGAGTCCTAGGCAGCGTCAGCAACAACGGCGCCGGCGGCGGGCGTGCTGGCGCCGGCGGCATCGACGACCTGCTCCACCGCGAGGTGACGGGCGTCNTTCCAGGACAAGAAGCTGACGCTGCCCGAGCTCGCCGAGCGCTACTTTCGCGGCTTCCACAAGTGGCTCCCCATCATCTCGCCCTCTCGATTCCACGAGGCCGCCGCCCAGGCCCAGAGCGGAGGAGCGCCGCCCGCCGACTTTTCGCTGCTCGTCATGGCCATGTACTTGGTGTCGATGCCCCAAGGCCCGCAGAGCGGCGAGGCCGACCAGTCGGGCGCGCCCATGTCCACGTATCTGATGATCAAGATGCTCTTTGCGCAAACGCAGGCCGTCATCTGCGCATCCACGGCGCTGGTGCAAGCCGGACTCATGATTGCCGCGTACGAGTACGCTTGTCAGAAGCTGAACCCGGCCTACATTTCCATTGGAACATGCGTTAGAATCGCGCATGCTCTCAGTTTAGACAAGACTAGCTCGGCATTAGGAGAGGACGGCCCGCAGCTGGAGCCGGAGCAGAAGCTGCGAATGCTGGAGGACTGGAACGTGTGGTGGGGTGTCGTCGTTTTGGAAAGGTAGGCTGAATCGCAGGCGAATATGCGGTCTTTGGGCGATATTCTTATGCGAATAAGTTTGTTGACTTTGGTCAAATATTTAGGATCATCATGGTCGAACTCGCGCAAGTCAGGTCGCAACCCGCCGCCGAGCTACCCGCGCAGGGCAGCATTCTTCCCACGGACCTCAAGCCGGAACGAGACTGCCGGGGCATTTCGCCCATCGATACGGATTTGCTTCAGCGAGCCCCCGAGGCACCTTTTGAAGGCACTAAAGTGCAGAGTTTTGGCCGCCAGGCGCAGGCTGTCTACTTACTGGACCGGGTTATTCGCATCTCCAGTCTGGCGAGCGGCACAGAGTCGCGACAGGCGGAACTTCAGCAGCTGGATAGGGATATTCAA
Organism: Lecanicillium saksenae; assembly: GCA_027627215.1. Classification (NCBI taxonomy): domain Eukaryota; kingdom Fungi; phylum Ascomycota; class Sordariomycetes; order Hypocreales; family Cordycipitaceae; genus Corniculantispora; species Corniculantispora saksenae. Next base: position 28,430 of record JANAKD010000041.1, on the reverse strand, counting down.
GCCTTCTTGGGCATGGTGCTGGAAGAGTGTGAACGGCTGCGAGAATTTCGCTGCAGCGTTGTCGCGACTGCGGTCAGGTGTGTGCCACCTCGCGTAGAACCTGTATAGCGAGCATGGCTGACTGTGATACCAGGGCTCTGTTCATACTACACGAAAATGCGCTCTCTCAGGAGGTTTCTGCGCTGGGCGAGAACAGCCTGTCACATCAGCGACTGCTATCTGAGGCTGTCCTGGATACTGTCACCAACATTGTATCCGAATCGGTGAATGACCATGCGGCACGCCTCGCCGGACAACCGCAGCAATATCGAAATAGCCATGGCCACGGTCAGCAGCACCAGCATGCCGAGGGGCAAAATGGGCACAGCCACGGCCACGGCCACGGCCACAGTCTCGCCCATGGACATGACGATCAGCAGCATCAGATCGGGCAGTCGCATGCCCACGGCGGCATCGACACATTGCCGCTCTGCTGCATTTACAGCCTCAAGTGTGCCAAGCGACACATTGATCGACGCCAGCAGCAAGGGGCCATCGAACCGTCCTCGAAGGACTTGGAGCCGATTCTCTCCATCAACAAGGCGCTTCTGCAAAGATGGTCGGTGACTTACTGAATTTTGTTTTATTAGAGACATTGTGCTTATTTTTTCAGACGCCTGCTTAATATTCTTTTCTCGGGCCATCTGGACTGCGCAGATTGCTTTTACTCTTTTTTTNNTTTTTTTTTTTTACTACTGGGCGCGAGCAACCGTTTGAACGGATTCGACAGATTCGTGTGCGACATATATCTTGCGTTGGCGATTCCTTTTTTATTCTTTTTTCGAGGCGTTTGGATATCATTGGGTGCATCATTGGTATTTGCAAGGGAGAACTGTATCATAGCTTTTACGCTTCTTGATGATGATGACTATAGAGAGCTTTTATGCTCATATGACGATACAACAACAGCTTTTATGCTATAATGGGTTGAAAAGCAAATTATTATCGCCAGGATATAAGTCCTGCTTGAATATAAAGATGTAATCACTGGGTATTTGATCGTTTGAATGTTTTACGTTTGACTGTCGCGATGGTAATTGAAAGACTGCGACGGTTAGCGATCTGATGGAGAGAGCACGGAGAAGGGGTCAACTTCAAGTGGAGTAGCTCAAGGCTAACGATATTCAGGAAGCTCTGACGTGCTACCTTAGCTGCGATTGGTACCGGCGCTCGCAAAGGGAATACGCTAAATCGTGATGCGAGCAGAGACAAAAGAAGAAGAAAAGAGGAGCAACTGTTGTAAGAAGGCAGAAGCTAAAAAGGACAGCTCCGCCTGGGCGCAAGTCGAGCATTGCGTCGATTACGAGCATTAATTTACGCTTGGGGCGGACTGGCTGGCCGCAGGCATTTCTGGAGGAGCCTTTGCGGGCTTGGCAGCCGAACAAGAGGCTTGGCGGCGACGACGGTGTCTGCGACATTGATTGAGCACCGGTGTATATATCTTCAACACTTGCGGCTCCCCCGTGAGGATGCGGCACAATAACTGCGATCCAAACACGCCCAGACAATTTTGCAGCAACGCAAGATCTAGCCAGCCACTGGCTGCAGAGAAACGTTTTTTTTTNCCCCTTCTCCTCTTGCTATGCCACCACCCCTGGAAGAAAAGGCATCGACCAAGTTCCGCGGCAAACCCCGCTCTCGGTGTCGATGGGACGGACAATATGCCAAACAGCGTTACCTTGGCCACTCGGAAGAGCCTCAGCCTAATTACTCATCCGTTGCGCTACTGCGAGGTCCGTTACAGCTCATAATACGTATGGTTCGATGGGAGCACGAATGGAGAACACACAGAGCTATTAGTCAAAGCAGTTGCTGTTCCGCACCCACCAAAACCTGCAATTTACACGACACTAATGTGGCCGCTGGCTAGTGCTTCAGGGGTCACGACAGGGGACATACTTTGCTGGCGGCAGGCAGCCCGGGTACAATACCAGTAGGATTCTGAAGAAAAGCAGGGTATCCCATTGTGAATCATTATCTGTTTAGTTAACCTCTGCAGCTGATTCCGCTTTGTTGTACCATCGCGAGAGCTTGAACTCGGCCTGTTCAAGCATCATAGAGCAAGCAGGGCCCAGCTATCCACAACGGCACGATGGACTTCAGCGGCCCATTTGGCCAAATTGAGATGGCTTTCGGCCGATGTTACAGGGATCGATCCGGCTGGTGGGCAGAGTACGGGTCCGCGGCCCGTAGGCTTGTGGGCTTTGTGTGGCTTGCGGCCGAAAGCCCAGTCGTTCAACGCCATCACCCACTGTATTTTCTTCAAGGGTGTGTGGTGCCCACGTTTTTCGCAAAACGCGGCGTGGGGGAAAAACGTTGCAATGGCCAACCCTGGCTTGTAACGGGGTCGGGGTTCAGCGGCCTGCTCCTTGCTCTGCCACGCCGCCATAAGACGGGTTGGGCGCAGGTTTTGCCATGTGGCTGGCGGGATGACCGAGGAATAAAAGTGCAGCAAAAGCCGCATGAAAGGTTTTGGGGGCCATGCTCTGGCAAATTGCCCGAGCCTTCTTCATGCATGACCGTCAGAGGCGATGACAGAACATTACCACTCATTTCCCTTTAACGTCGCGGATCTACATCATAGCCTTGGCTTCAATTGACACTGTAGCTACTTGGTAAAAGACTACGGAGTAGCACCTTCGTAAATATTCCTTATGTTTTTGTTGATCGCTGGTTTTTGCTGCATAGTTCCCATTGTGAGCCCAGTTGGCTGAGCTGGAGCTGCGTTGGCTGACCGGCGGCTGCCAATGCCAGTTTGGTTCCGCACACACGAGGCTCGCTCTGCTAAAATATTACTGGCTGTGCTTCACCTTGTCGGCAGATCATTTGTAAACATTTTTGGCATCTGCATGTAAACTGGATACGCCGCTCGGCGTACAAGTCCGTCCTGTCCCTCCTTCAGTTCAACATTTGCGCAACGTCTTCGCGCTTGTCACCAACGAATGGCGGGGGCGCAATGACTGGGCGCATCTGCGGTCGAGGCGAAACGAACCAAAAATAAAACCTCAATAGCTTCACATGTTGTCCTTGCAGGAAAATGCCCGATACACCTGAGCCGGTAGTACCACCGTATGGTGGCCGCGGCCCGCTATGTATGGGTATTACTTGGGCGGAGGCTGCGGTGGCTTTGGTGTTAATCGCCCTCCGCGCCAAGACTGCATCGTTCTATCGCGAGCGACGTTCTTTTTCTGGAATTCTTGGTCTCCGATGGGACTTCATATGGGTGATTATGGCGCTGGTAAGTTTTCAGATGATGATATTTCCTCGCATTCGAGTGTCTGTGCCGCGGGCGAATTTGCTGACTCTGCCTAGCTGATTGCGTTGGCCGCCCAGGTGTTGATGACCATTAGCGCCAAGCATGGACTCGGAAATCACGAAATGCTCCTCGGCGACGACGATATCGTTGAGACTAATTTTTGGAGCTGGATGGCTCAAGTAGTGGCCATCATGGCTCTGGCCGTCGGTCGCATCGCCGTCATCGCCTTCTTGCTGACGGTGCAAGCGAGAGCGAACAGGAACGGCCGCTGGGTATTATACATTATCGGATTTCTGCAGGCCGCCATAAATGTCGCTGAAGTTGTTTTAATATTGTACCAGTGCAGCCCGATTGATAAGCTCTGGGATCAGAATGTGAAGGGAACATGCAACCTCATTGTGTTGTGCTCCCAGCTTGGCTTCCTTCAGGGCAGTAAGCCACACTCGTCAGGGCGACAATGTTAACAACTGCTAATATTCATATAGGTATTGGTGTGCTCGCAGACCTTGTGCTTGCTTTCTATCCGACTTACCTGATAGGGCCACTGCAACACATGAAGACGTCGCTAAAAATTGGCCTTTGCCTCATTCTGAGTGGCGGCATCGTTGCCGCCGTCGCGGGAATCAACAAGACGATTGCGATCGCTACCATTACACAAAACGACATAACATACGCAATAGCAAAGCTCAACACGTGGGTGTTGACAGAGATGTGGTTCATCATCATATTTGGATCTATTCCAGTCTTGCGACCGTTCTTTGTACGATTTTCGCAGCAGCTGCGAGGCACTTCCGACGGAGACGCGAACCTGAGAGCCCAGGAGCCAAGATTTAATTTCGGCAGCCGGCGTCCGACCCGAGAGCGACCAGTACAAACATCAGAAAATGGGGGAAGCGTAAATAAGCCCTGGCGGGGTGATGGTCGAGACGACACCTGGCTCCAGCTGGATGATCGGCCATGCGAATACTCGGCCCATACGTCTGCGCGGAGGCCAAGCTCACAGTTTGAGAATTCCGAGCACCAGGATGCTGGCATAGATGTACTGGAGACGCAGCAATCTAAAGGGTCCACTGATGGAATCATGGTTACGACAGAAACCACTGTCACGACGGAAGAAAGATTTTATGGGCAGGCCTTATAAAGAGTGTTGTAAATAAAAGAGATACCCATGTATAAAGAAATACATCTCATAAACCAGGAACATGCAACTTTTATACGAAGAAGTTCACTTTCTGCACCAGGTGTGCAAGAAGCCCATGGCTTCCGATCCAATGCGTCGCAATCGACTGCTCTCCGTTGGAAATAAGAACAAGAATATGAGTTTTCTTTCTCGGTTTCAAACTGCCATAAATGAATCACCTAGCGCAATTGCTTTTTCATTCACTTCACGTCCTTCGCCGAGGACTGTAATCTCAAATTCCTTAGCCGATAACTGGCCCGAAAAGACGTCTCTGAGCGTCAGCGCTGCCTTGGCCGCCACATTCGTACCCAGCCCAATATTCGGCTGCACCTGCGCCAGCGCATCTCCAACGAGGAACAGCTTCTCGCCGAAATGGAATGCCTTTGTCGACATGATGCTGGAAATGGTGGACGCAAACGGCTGCTCAATGTTGGCCACGAGCTGCGCAATGTCCGGGTGCATGAGCTTCTTGGCCACCTCAACCTGCGCAACCCACACATCTGGTCTCATGTGGCCTTTTGGCAGTGTGGTTCGGTGGCAATGGCCGTCTACGCCGGTGAGAATTTCTTCTCGGGACACACCAGTTGGCCAGTGATACCAAACCAAGTTGACAACCTTTTTATCATCGCTGAGCGCTCCATGTTCGCCGGGAATGGTATACCTGCAAACAGGTAAGTTAAACCACACTCGAACCTACGTTGACTCAAGAGAATACATACATGACAACGTAGCTTTTCTGACCCGGAACGGCGTAAAATGCAGACGTGTTGCTCAGCTTATCCAGCAACGCGCGCGAGACTTTTGGGGCCGGCACAGTACCCCGCCACACCATGTAGCCCGCATCCCGGCGCTCGAGGGCGGGTTCCAGTTGCTGTCTGATGGTGGAATTGCCGCCGTCGGCGACGACAACATAATCTGCGTGTATGTCCTGTGATTCGCCGGTTCCAACGTTGTGCGTCTGAATGAGTACCGACTCGCCAGCATCCTGCACACGGAGCGCGCGGACACCTGGATGGAAAGTGGATTGGCCGTCCGTTGCCTCTCTAGCCGGAGGTTGCGGGTAGTAGGGACTGACGAGGCCGTCAAAATTGGCTCGCAGGCGGTAATACAGGGCATCCCAGCTAGTTAAGCTGTAGCCTAGAAGAGTTTGGCGTATCGTTTCCAGATTCTCGTCAAGGACATTAAAGCACTCAGACGGCAGAGCGAATGGTGTCTCTGCAAGGCGATCGTATTGCTTCAAAAAGCTCTGGACATGCCCTGCTAGACCAATCCCAGCAGCTGTACCATATCTTGCCGAAGACGTTGCGACCTCAATAATGTCGACATTATGGCCCATTCGGGCGAGCACGATGCCGGTAAAAAGACCAGCGCATGATCCGCCAATCTGTCCAAGGTGAGAATGTGATAAGTGAACATGGCGAACCCGCTTACGATGACAACGCGCTTCGGCGCCTTTTGCGAAAGTCCGTCACCAGACAAATTGCCTGTAGTCATGTTCAAAATCGCGGCTCCCAGTTTGAATTGTGGAAAAAATACAAGGTGAGGGGGCTCAGCCTGGGTATTGTAGCAGAGCAGCGCGGCCACTGTGGCACCATTAGTAACAGCGACGCCCGCCGGTTGGCCCAGGTTGCCCACCCCGAACCAGGGCTACATACCTACCAAGACTTGAATTGTTTCTTCAAAACGTCGATTTATAGTAACTACTCTCTAAGACCTTAAAATATGACGGAGGAGAAACTGACAGGGTGGCATCAGGAAACAAGCTCTCGGCTACATTTCATGGTAACGGCGGAGACTTTTTGCTATTGCGGAGCTTGGCGATGGTCGACGGCACTCAACCGAAGTCACTATCGGCGTAAACCCAACACTTTCGTAGAACTTCGGGCGCTGGCAGAAAATGTCTAGCAGATTAACTCTAAGTATACCCTATTATTCGTCCGTAATGACGAGATCTGGCCCTATAGATCACCGGGGTGATATGTCACAGATTGGCCAGTGGCAGAACGTGGAGAAGACAAGCCAATCAGCAAGACACTTTCCACATACAGTGAATAAACGATGGCTGACAAGAAGAACAGAACTAGTAAGAAATTCTATGTAGCTGGTGGTATGTACGTCCATAATTTGTCTTATTTTGCGTAATCTTTGATTCTTCTTCTCTTTTGGTTCCTTCTTCTGCTTGCAAATACCGGCATTTGTGGTGTCCGTGATGTGTCATATCACTTTATGTTTAACATGCAGCAACAAAAGCATATTAAATGAGAATAATACTATTAATGAATTAACCACTGTCCTAAATGCCATTTCTGATCCTGACTGATCGCTCTCAATACGGCGTCGCGTGGGCTGATGTTGCGTTACCAGGGTCTAGTAACCAGGTACGCCTTGGCCATGCTATGGAAGCTCGACGGGCTTGCTCGCGCCCCCTGCAAGCGTTACAGACGCATTGGAATAACGCTCATTATCAGGAGAGGAAACGGCCGTGATGTCGTGAAATGGGGCTGGTGATTGTGTAGGGCTCTCCAGTTCGGCAACTGGGCCATCAGCACCAGCGAACACCTCTCCCCGGCCCTTTTCCCCTTGCTCATGGGCTCGTTTCTTGTTGCGCCAAAGAAAGAATATGGCAATGGCTAGGATTGCGACTCCAGCAATACCGCCCACCGTCCCGCCCACAATCGCACCGGTTGGTGTGCTCTTTGCAGCAGATTTCGCAACTGCAGTGGGTGTCGGCATGGTGCTGGCTTCTGCGCTATTGATGGATGTTGTCCCCGGGGAAGAAGCCTCACTGGAGCTTGCATCTGCTGCTGAGTTTTGGGTGGAAGAAGTCAGCGCAGTTACAGTGCTGACGATAGTTGAAGGTTCTGCAGTTAGTGTGACAGTGGAATACTCGGTTGTTGCCGTCGATTTTGCTTTCTTTGATGATCCAGTATAGAAGGCAGTCGCCGTTAGGGCCTTGTCGGTGCTGACGTATGATGTAAGGACTGTCGTAGCCCAGCCGGAGCTTCCACAACCCCATTGCAGATATCCAGACGGGTAGGTATTGCGGTAGCATTCGGACATACCCCGGCTTTACATCACATCTGTGTCAATGAAGATACTTGTCGACATTCCTAACGCGACTCACCAAGTATATACATCCTCTCGATCGGCTGCGGGTGCTTTCGAATGGATATCGACACAAGAGGTATAGAAGGTGCAGCTGTTAGCCATATCACAGCAGCCCACGAAGCCATTGTCTGTGTTCCAAGCACAGTACGAGCTAGGCGAGCAAGAAGCCTGAAGCGACGCGATGCCACCAACCCTGCGTGATGTTCGGCTAAGTGAGGTTTCCTAAAGAGTTCGTCACTGTGAAATAGACTTACCAGCNGCACACACTGAGTGGAGCGGAATCGCGACGATAGAGATCGCTTAGGAGCACCGCTGCGGTAGTTTTGGGCTCTTCGACGTTGTCGTTGGTACCAACCAGCTCTGTAGCTGCAGGCCCAAGCCACGGCATAGCCCCGACTCTGGCCCCAAGCAGACTGGCCAAGAAACCTCGTAGTGACAACATCGGGGAAGCTGCGATACCCTGAACCGAGATGTGATAAAGTTCAGATACTGACGAGAGTGTGTGGTCCAAACAAAACTTTTCACAACAGCAGCCAACGCCCCTCCCGAAATGCAATCAGCCGCTCCCGAGCGGAACATCACCCGTCTACACTGGTCGCCCATCGGCCAACTAATAACAGGGATTCACCATTCCGCCATCTGCAAGCCACGCCGCTTTTATCAGTGCGCTGTGGTCCTAGTGGGCAGTAAGGGTGGTGGATGAGCTGGCTAGCGCCATTTTGGCGTCGGGTTCGTCCGCCCGATCCCTTGTTGCACCCGCCCAACTCTGGGGTGAGCACCAGTTGTCACGCTGAGTTCTATTCTGCCGGAGTATCAATTGAATAATAAGGAATGCCATGATACCGGGAATGACATCCGGACTGCAAAGGCCGAAAGTTCAGCTCCTGAGGCTAGAAACCTGTAAAGTATTGAATAGGTAGTAAACTTGCCGCGCAGCAGACGATACGAGGCATGATGGTAGGGGCACGAAGGTCTTGTACTTTGATCAAGATGTCGGAGGTGGATCTTTCCGAAGAGGAGAGATACAATTTCTGCACCACTTTCACTAAGATTCAAGGCTGCAATTGCGCCGTCCAGTAGCTTAGGGCTGGTCATACCCCTTCACAATCAGGGGGCGGCCTCTTCAGAGTTCCCGTCTACGACGCAGATTGTCCAGCTACAGCTCAGCTGTAGGCAATTCGCTGTGGCCCACCATCCACATTAAATGGCGCCAGTTCTGCGCGGTCGCAGCCTGGATCCATTCCGGCTCTTCGTGGCAGGTGCATTGATGGTGTAGGATTGGTTAGCGATTGTAATTGCAATAAATTACGGGGATTTCTGCAAAACATTGAAAAGCATGGCATTCGGTTTACAAAGTCCAGCTGGGGCCTATACTTCGTTATTTTCAATTGTAGCTAAAATGGGGATGTTTGTATTTACAGAACAGATACCACAAATAAGGGGAAATAACGAAAAACCTGTAAATATAATGAGCTATACATTGCAAATTCAATGTACAATGTAAATGAATATCATGCCGCAAGCATGTTTGTCGTATGAAAGAGTAGGCGTCGTTGGTATTGTGTTGTGGAAGGCTCTACGGAGTACCATTGTTCTAGTCGCAAGATGGCCCTGAATTGGTTTTTAGCGTGCGGAGTAGTGGGGCTAGTGTCGGAAACTTGTTAGTGTTCGCCTTATTAATCGCCTGTAGTCACTATTTCGAGCTCGCGAACAGGTCACATGCGACGCATAATTAATATCAATTCAGGGACGCCGTGAGCAAGCCCCCACAACTCCGGTGTAGCTGTCTACAACTTAATTCATCTCATTTCCAATTCTGCAGCTCCAATACTGATACGACCCGGGCTCTATACGTACGAATCAAGACTCAGGATGCCCGCGCCTGTTCCTGAACCTGCCTCTCGACAGAGGCGATGGACGCCACGAGTACGCACAGGTTGCCAGACATGCCGGTCAGTGCCATTCCTCGTTCATACACGGCAACACTGTCTTGCCTGTTGAGACAAGGCTAATTCTAATTTGTAGCCTACGCCATGTGAAATGCGATGAAAGGCGACCGACGTGCAAGAAATGCAGCATTGCGCAGCGTGAGTGCGTCTATTTGCTAAACTCTCACCTGCCTGCCGAAGGTGCAAAGCGTGATGCACCTGTCAAATTAGCCTCCAAATCAGTGCTGCAGCAGGAAACACAACCACCCGAGTGGGATTTCATGCAGGCTGTCCGATACTGTAAGATCTCTTTGTACACCCGCCTCTTCCATGCGTATATTTACTAAGTTGAACGACCCAATTCTGCCACGTGTAGACTACCTGATGATCCATGGCGACCTTCCTACGTCAAGACACCCGCCGTTTCATTCTTATACCGAGAATCAGCGAATTGGAATAACCGGAAATGTTTTAGCAGACCGCCTGTGCACCATTGCTAAGAACCGCGGGAAGCTCATGCGGTTTGGGGAAGATAGCGCCCTTCAGGGTCTATGGGCAAGCTACATGACCTACGCAATACGGTACTTGGGCGTCATTAATGAAATCATACGAAAGGGACCCAAAAGCAAGGAAACTGCTTTTTGGCATATATACATGCTGCAAATACAGGATAGGGCAGTGTATGGCGGCGTATGGGCCGCTCACATGAACGGCTATCTGGCCTACATCGATTGCATGGGCGGTCTCACAGCCGTACTTGATCGACCTGATTCACCGTCATTCTCAGGGATTTTTCAGACGCTCTTCACGTTTGTTAACCCTCTCAGCATCCCCGTGATGCTTCTCTTGAGACAAGCGTTTAGTGGCTGACTATTTGATCGTTCAACAGTGAAATTCTGCGGGCCAACACTGCTAGTCCTGCGACTATGCAGGTGACTCGACTCTATAAGTTTACGGAGGACGAAATCCGGACCGTGATCGGCGATCGTGTAATTCACAATATGCCTTATCCTGTGGATTTGTGGATTGCTATCTTTAACATCTCACGACTTCGTCAGCGTGTTGCAGCTGGCGCCAGGCTGACATTCGACGAAGCGCGGTCCCTATTCAATGCGATCGACGAATTTGATATCAAGGCCTGGTCGGAAAAAGCTAGTCTCGAAAACGAAGACCTGACCCCCGAAATGACCCAAATCATCCAGGCTTGTGTCCGCCTCTACGGTATCCTGACGCTGCCCCCACGAACTGTCTTGGCAGCCTATCCGCAGGCTGGAACCTATCGTAAGCTGAAAGTTCAGGAGAGAAGGCGGTTGGTGGAACTTTTGGAAAACACCCTTCCTGTTTCCAAGCGCATCATTGCGTTTGACTGGTTGCTTGTCGTGGCGGGTGTGGCGGCTGGTAAGGACGACGAGGATGAGGATGAGGAGGCCCTTGGGCACCAAGCGTTCGTGGGGAAATGGTTCCACCAGCTCACGATAGACCGGACGGCAGATGTGATTTCGATTGGCACCTTGAATAAGTTGAGGCAGTTTTGGAGATCTGGGAAATCAGGATGGGAAGACTGCTTCTACGAACCTACGTGCCTATGAAATAGTTGCCTCTTTTAAAGTCACCGTTATTTTTGCATCCTCGGGTGCTACATCACATCTACCAGCAATTCAGTGGGAAACCCACTGTGCAAGAAAATGCAAAGGTGGCGACCTCCATAACGCGAATGGAACTCCATGAGACCGCCCGTTGAAGCTCTGACCGGCCTGCTCTCCTATATAAAGCAGGGATCCCCCTGGCAATACGTTGTCTCTAGTTGCCCCAACTCGTCGACGACGACCCGACAAAGTGGGCACTGCACACCCGCTGCAGCTGCAAACTGTGCAGCCGCGGATTGCCAGATATCGTCACGATCCGTACCCCATATGTGGCGTGTCTTTGACCGCTTGTCTAGCCAGTATGCCTGGCTTGTCGGTCGGTAACACGCGCAGTCAGGACACAGATTCCACGCCAGAGGCGGTTGAGCTTGGGCATGGTTCTGCAGGAACCGCGTGAGGATGGAATGTAACTGTCCACAGAGACAGAGCGGTGCGCGTTCATCAAACAACTCGCGTGGTGTTGATACCAGACCCCACATCTCACGGTGATGCTCTGGCCTGGGCACTTGGATGTTGCACCGGGCGGCGACTGAGAGGAGAAGCTTGCATGTTAGTGCGAGAATTACGGCGTCGGAAGTGGGAGAGTGTGTGAATATCTGGATGAGTATTTCGGGCGGAAGATTGAGGAGATGCGAAGTTGTGGACTGTGAGTGCGTTTGGGTAATGCCCTGAAATGATAAGTAAAGTGAAGGACGGGTGTAAAGTGCGGACGGCTTACAATGCGGGGGATCTTGAAAGATTGAGTGGAGGTGCAGGTTTGGCCGATGTCCTGGCCTTGGGCGCCGCTAGTGTCTGATACAGCAGCCATGGTGACTTATTGAACACTAAATCACAAAAGATCCGGTGCAATTTTGGCTTTCATAAACCCACGCTTCTCTCGCGATACGATGCTTCGCTTGGCTTTGGCTTGTTCGTTCAACGTGGGCTGTCATCATGCCCCATGAGTCAGCTGCAGGCAAAATGTAATTCCGAACGCGCATATTGCGTGTGGGGAATAAAATTGGCATTCGCTAACGAAGTTGTCGCCATGTGCCTCTGGCTCTCTTTCCAAATATGCAATTCTCTCGCTCTCTAAGCACCTACCCCACTGTGCGGCAGCAGAGCGGGTGAAGCGCCTCGATATTTCGTGAGCTTGCCTGAGTAAATGCGACATCTTCAGGTGCCAGAAGAGGGGGTTCAGCCCTGCTGATCAGCCTGTTGGAAGACCACTGGCGCCACCAAAGTCTGTGTGCCAGCGGTCTCTAGAAGATGGTCGTGTCTGGAAAGGCGCCACGTTCAGTGCCACGACAGGTTTCTTGGCAAAGACTCCATGACCGTCTGATTCCATGTACATCTTATCCACCAGAGTGCTTCGATAGCATAGTGTATTCTTCTTGTAATTTGTTGTTGAGTTTGCTAAGGCGCAGTGTGTCGACAAGATGAGCCTGGTACTGTTGCTATACTATCCAATAGTCCCCCTTCAGCCGCACAGGTGGCGGGGGCGGCGATTCTCAGCCTGCAATGCGGCAGATGATGCCGATGCGCCATGGCTGCTTATGCTTAATCGTTCAAGTCTGGGCGAGTGGCAAGAGGCGTAAATGTCTCTGCACATTATTGCTGGTGAATATACTTCCCAGATATGGAAGTATACATTGTATGCTTAGATTGGACTCTTTTCCATCCTCTGTGCTGCCTTTGCACGCATGGCAAGTTCAAAGCCTTAATGTTCTGATAATCGATTTCTATTTTTGACTCAGTCGAAGATTTATGAGAGTATAATTGAAAATATCACGGAGAAACCAGGTTTGCATTGCGTCCAAGCATGAGAACTTATGTAGCTGCTGTGGTAGATATTAAGACTAACATGGAAGTAGACAGGAACCCTCTGACGGTCGGCCTGAGCTTAAACTCCAGTGGAGAACTCCATACAACGACCGAAAGCTCACTCCGACAACCGAAGCTATCCACGCACTATCCCAAAGAGGTGGCGGCAGTGGGCTGAAATATATATACCTGGGTCCTTCTCTTCTCAGCCACTCACCACCATTCCAGCCTCAAACCAAAAAAAAAAAAANAAAAAGCAAAATGCCAGCTCAAGCTTTAACTCGGTGGAAAGAGTCCGCTCTATGGAATGTTCAGCGCGGCAGGGATCAGTTTCCTCAAATCTGGTCGGTTGCCAATTCGTTGCGAGACTGGCGCGCCAGGACCTGCTTGCTGGGGCGAGCCTGTTTGCCGCAATAGGGTCCGATACCGAGAAGACGTAAGAGGCAACTTACCTTTACTCTTCCTGATACCTTGAACGCACAGGACAACGCCCGTGGCAATTGGCGAGGCACTTGATGTCCCATTGAAGACATCGGTGTACCACAAATCCCGACTCTGGCCACCTTGCAGGTCGCCGTATCCCGTGCTAGTAACTTCTCGACCCCAGCCTTGGCAATCAACACGAGAGCCGTAGTTGGAAAAGCTAAGACGAGATCGATCTGGACCATGGTTGCGGCCGTGCACTCCTGGAGGTGGGCATCCAGCACCCACGATGATGGCACCGGAGGACGGGTTTGCCGCGTTGAATGGATTTCGCCACGTGATGGGGAATCCCGCCGGGCGCGTGTTGTAGATTGCGGCATCGAGATTTTCCGCTCCATTGCCAGCAGCCTCGACCACTACAATTCCCTTGTTCACCGCATAGCGGATCGCAGCAAAGTCTTCTGGCCACCATTCAACGGCGATGTAGCCCTTTTGGCCCGAGGGCGGATTCGGAGTATTTGGGCCTGGTCGGTGGACTTCCAGGAGAATAACATCGCCACTCCGAAGTCTATCAGCGGCAGCCTTGATGGCAGCAGCAACAGAATTTCCAACATAGGAGGAGCCATAAAAGACTGCATCCGGCGCAATGCCGAGAATGCCTATGTTGTTGACATCGCCACTGACTACTCCACACACTGCTGTTCCGTGATCATTGTCGGGTGAGTTTGTGCCCGAGATGACACCACCCTGAAGCACTCTCAGATCCTCATGTGTGAACTGCCATCCCCGTTCGACGTCGGCAATTCTCATGCCTTGGCCTCGTCCACCTGGGATTGTGTGTGCAAATTTCGCATCAACCCCTCCCGGTGCCGGCCCGAGATAGATTTGACGCGCAGAAAAGTTGGGTGTAATGGCAGGCGCATCCATTGCCTCCGGAGAGGTCAAGGACTGAAAAAGGAGTGGCTGTGAGGTTGGGGGCGTGATGTACGCGGCATCAACCAGGTCATGTTGATTGAGCTCCGCAGCAAGACTTTCAAGATTCGCGACTGGTCCGTCGACATAGTAAAAGCTTGACAGGTCGGGCATAATACCACCCTCAGACGAAGCCGAAGGATCTTCGTTAGAAACTCCTTCGGCTGCGTCAGAGGGTCCTCCATCTTCGACAGAGTTCCGAAGCACCTCCGCTTGGTCGCGTCGGAGACGGTTCTCATCCTGGCCAAAGAGTAGAGTCAACGATGCATGGTGGCGATCGAGGACAGCTTGAAGAGGAGCTACATCTTCAGTTGCAGGCTCCAATCCACGGGAATTGACCTTGACTACAGACGCTGTTTTGAATATGACGACGAGTCGAGAGTCTGTTTCCGTGGGGGTGATGACTTCCTCAAGAAGATCTGAGTCCATGTTTTTGGTAGAAATTGAGGTCAAATATGTAAAATAGCGATATTGAGAAAGTTTGGGATGTCTTTGAAGCTTATTGTCTGAGTTATTCTCTGAGAAAGAAGCCAATCGCTCTCTTTATATATCTCGACCGTGGCCCGAGTTTCCCTCCCTTGGCACACAAATATGAAGCCAGCAACAGCTGATGGCAGCCACGTACAAAATTGGCGATGTCTTTCAAGCTTTTATTGTTATGGCTTCATAAATTTGTATATAGACCATCGTCTCGACCCGCCACATTGTCTCATGCCTCAGCTACTGGCTGTGACCAGCCATGAAGCTCAGCCGGTGGCGGTCTTGGCTACAGCAAGCGGGCGAGCTAGCAGCGGCAATTTTTGGCGGCGCACCACCAGTATCACTAATACCAGGTGCATTGACAGGATCGGCAAGATTTTGTTGAAAAGTACAATTGGCGTTGTTGCTTGCCTCGTCCTAGCTCCTCACTCGCTCTAGTTGTTCAGCTGTGCGGTGCTGGAAGTGGCCACCACCTGACTATGGACTCAGACAAGGTCTTATCCGTATATTCTCCACTGAGTTGGTACCTCTCCCATCCTGACACCTTCTGGTCCTGGTAAAATCTCCCTCATAAGCTCCTGGACACCCTTGCCCATCTCAGCACATCTCTTCCATTGCCGCGGGTAGCCAAGGCTGACTTCCTCGAATCGGCACCCGTCTTTCCAATCTGTCCTTCGTAGATGGAGATGACCGCTAATTACAACTTTGGCGTTGAATCTTTGATGCCAATCGTTCGTCAGTTTGGTACCGCACCAGAGGCTGAATCTGGGGTTGAAACTGAGCGTAATCAGGTCCTCCCGCAGCGGCCAATGATTGGCAATCACAAGCGGTAACGTCGGGAACTGTGCCTTCACAGCCTCTAGCCTGGTCTCAAATCTCTGAATAAGCGCAGCGCACCAGGCTTGTCGACTAGCGTGCGGATCTGGGTGAAGCAAAAATTCATCTGTCGCTTCTGTATCTTTCTCCCGCGCCCAAGCCACAGCGCCGTCCAAGCTCACGTCGTCGGGTCTGAACGAGTAGTCGTATAGTGTAAAGATGGGGGCAACAACAGCTGGGCCGCCTTCTCCCTCCCAGACTATGAAGTCGTCTTCGGGAGTTAAAATGCTGTATTCCCGTGCGATATCGATGCATTCTTGATATTTCTGCTCTCCTCTCGCACCGCTGCCTGACCTACCCGGCAGCGAGTACAGCTCGTGATTCCCAGGACACCACCATACGGTATCGAAGCATTCTGTAGCTTTTGAGAATGCCAATCGCAAGTGCTCAGCAGACTCTCCGACGTCTCCGCACAGGATGAGGCCGTCTCCTGGATGCGGTGTCAGCTTCGCCCATGATGCTTTGTTATCGGCGAAGCCGAGATGTAGGTCGGCTATGGCGTATAGCTTTCCTGCGGACATGCTTGTCAGGGAAATTAAGCTTTGGGTCAAGCAGATCAATCTATGAAAGGGTGTGAGAAGCTCGAGGGTAACGCGTCTTAGGGTACAGTTATGCGCTGACGCTGACGGCATCACTGTGCATGACGTAAGTGGGCGCCAGAAGAGCTGAAGACAGCAGCCTGAAGACAGCTTGCATTACATCGGGAAAAGCGCGAGAAATGTCACAAAATCAATTGAGCCGTGCTGAATTCACAATGTCCCAGCTCGCCACAGACTATCTATTTCCCTAACGTAACGAAGGAAGCCAGGTAGACACAGACTGCCCAGCTTAGGTAGGTGGCCACCAGCAGTTGTCCCCCAACAATGGAGTAGCCATCTGACGTGATATTAAGCGCAGCCGCCTAAAAGCCTGGACTATTCAATGAAAATATTGACAATAAAGATATGTACTTTCCGGAAACCAAGTTACATTGTCTCCGCAAGAGCTTTCTCCATTACCTTGCGCCACCTTTGAGCATTGCGTTGGAGCAAGAAAACACAGACGTAGCTGATTGCAAGACAAAAAAGAGCAGTTGCCGTAAACACCCAACCAGGCCCAATAGCATCTAGCCATGGCGCAGCGACAACCGTGCCAATGCAGCTGAGAATGTTGCGCACGAAATTATTTACAGCCACGCCAGCAGAGCTTTTTTTACGTATGAACTCTGTGAGCATTGTCGTTGCTGCGGACTATATTCATTCGGTTAGTGAAGGGGCGATCGCCGTGACAGAGTCAGAGAGAATACATACGAAGACGAGCATAGATGCAACTCCAAAAATGAATGCACCGACTGCTGGTGCGAACCACATGATACCATAATTCACGGTCCAGCCGAATAGAAGAAGACCGCAAGGATATACAGTTACTGCGATCCAGGCATTTTCGCGAAGGCGGTCTTCGGGCAGGTATATTAGCTTGCCCTTATCGTTGTAACGGTTTGCTTTCACAGCCTCCCGCGCCATGATGTAATCAAGCCAGCGGCCACCGAACAGCGATCCAACAATGTATCCAAGCCCGGACGGTATGTAAAGTAGGCCAACTGTGAGCTGCGGATAGGAATACGGCGGCTTTGCAAATTCCTGCTGAACTGAAATGTTCATGATAAAGAGACTACCAAAGGCGAAGGCAGCGAGGATGACAGTAATCAGTACGGGCGGGAAACGCAGGAATAACAGTACCTTCAGTGGTGAGAAGATAAAACGGTTCACCCCACTGGCAAACTTTTTGGTATGTAGCTTTGCAGATTCTCTCGTCGTCAGTCGCGTGAGCGCAGCGCCGTCAGTCGCAGATGGTGTCTCGCGAGCCAGAGTTTCTGGCAGAAGCAGAATGAGCATCACTACAATAACGCCACCATAAATGGCCAAAAACCACATGGTGGATTTCCAGCCAAAAGATTGGGATAAAGCGCCACCAATGATGGGCGCGAATAATGGGCCAAGCAAGGGTCCAAGGTAAAACATGCTCATGGCGAGGCCGCGCTCGCGTGGCTCCCAGATGTCAGCGATGGTGCCTGCGCCGACGGCCTGCACGCTGGCGGATGCACCACCTACACCGATGCGCATCACGATCAGCATAGAAATATTGACGCTAAGTGCGCTTGCAATGGAAAATAGAACGAAGAGTGTGAAAGAGGCAAGGTAGATGGAGCGGCGGCCGAACTGCTCAGAAAAGGCAGACCACCAAATGGGAAAGATGGACATGGCCACCATATACATGGCAACCGCCAGGTTGGTGATAGTTGAAGTGGTATTAAACTCTTTCGAGATTTCATTCAGTGCGGCTATTTCAGGTTAGAATACACTTCAATAGAGCAAGCGAAGGGGGGTTAGGACGAACGATAAAAAATTGACGAGCCGAGCGGCGCTGCGGCCGTGGCGATGGCGATCACTGCAGTGATTCCCCATTTGGTCGAGTTTTTATAATCATACGGATTCACGACTTCCGGTAAAATTGTAAAGCGGTTTAGAAGACCACGGCGCTCACCACGCGGCACAATAACAGCCGCTCGCTCGCGAGTTGACGACGCTCTTGACCGTGTCCTTGACAGGCCGAGTTCTGCGGTGTTCTGGGGGTCGACGGCGCATTCGACTACACCGTCTCGGCCGGAGCCGCTACCGTTTTTGCCCTCTGCATGAGAGTGTTGTGATTCGGAATTTTCTGACAGAATCGATAATGTACTCGAGTGAGTCTCATTTTGACCATGCCCCTCTGAGCCTCCATTCCTGGACGTTACGGCAGCATCCGGGGCAGATGCGGCGGGGACCATTGCCAAAGTTTAGCACCGCGGGCCCTTAAGGTTATGTCGTACCGAAGCAGGCGACGCAGCCGTGAGACATCGCGCGGCAGCCAGAAACGGTGTGGAGATCAAATCGACCTGCTTGAAATATCGTCTTTTACTGCCACCAATGCGAGATTCAAGAGGCTTCTCCACGCATTCAAGAGCAAAGCAGCTATGGCAGAGTAGAAATTCTCGGCGGGCGTCCACCAGGAACCGAGGAAATATCACGGCACAATTTCCGACGGGGAATATTACTCCAGGTTACTCGTTTTTTGGTGGATCAGGGCCGCTGGTTCAATCCCAGTTACCCAGCGCGCCCCGCTGGGAGTGGCTGCTTTATTGGGCCTTGTCCACGGAAGAATGCGCCCGGAGCCGATTTACGGAATACAGGTGGGAGGCCGCGGACTTTTGATTATGGGTGGACATCACATCTCAAGTTGGCGCAGGCAAATAGCCTCGATCATATAACCGATACCAAGAGGAGAGACTGTTTTATTGCAAAAGCATGACTTATACTACCCGAGTTAAACGGGCCATGGCGCTAGCCGAATTAGTACATAAAATACTCTTACTCTCTAGTTACAAGGTTGGCCATCCATCTTCCTGCGAGGCTGGCCAATTTCGCACGTCGTTTACAGGAGTCGCTCCCTATTTTATTACTAAAGCTGAGAATGCCACCCTCAACCGCTCCATTTATAAGTGAAACGGCAGATCCATCTTGAATACGTCAGCGGATTCCATTAATGCTTGGGGTCTGGTGTCGCCCGCAGTGGCGGAGACCACGACAGGGTCCTCCCGTCCATACTGGATCCGTGGCCAAATGCCATAAGAAGCAATTTCTTCCTAACCAACTTGGTATATTTGAGTATAATGAATAGCCTCTCGACATTAGACACCGGGTTTTTAAGAGAAAGGTAGCCTGTCTCTCGATTGGTTTACTCTAGCGAGCAATAGCGAACCGCAGTGAACTGGAGTAGAACATGCGCATAGCGTGCCACATTACTGGTTGTCAAACCCAACTTCTTCGTATTGCTCTCCTACTTGTACATAGAAATAAACAAGCTTCTATTATTTCTTATACATCTCGTTATTTGAATGCATCTCCCAGATTCAACAACTTTCTTATTCTTTTTTTTATGTGTATGGCTTCAACCAGCGGTCCTCCTTGTCCCTGTATTTAATGTCTACTAGATACGCTAAAACAGCAGAGAGGGGTGGCGATCTCAAGGCCCTGGCTCGCACCAGCAATTGGCCGATTGACAAATATACGAATTGACGGCGAATTTAATACGTATCTAAATGAAATTTACTTCTCCTTTCCTGCGTCATATATCCAACTTGCAATCGCGGGAAAGGAAATTTGACGCCCAGCTTTACATCAAGTTGCAGCGGAGGAGTACCATGCTTCGCAATACGGTTGCGAGCGACTTCACATCAAAGGATAGAATCTTGCTATTGGCGAACCCGATTTTCGTTCATGTCGTAAAATTTGTCGACATTACGAAGCACATCCATTCTATGCGTGATGGTGATGACCGTGTGATCCGCAAGGGCGAGTACTTCAGTGCGCATAAATAAAGAGCGTGCTTTGGCAACGCATAGCAAAATGTACATTCCCAGGTAAAAGTTGAGAAAGCCAGAAGCATGCAGCGATTTCCGGTGCTCAGCATCCGCCAGGATATTGACGAAGATGCTTGCCACATGTGACACTGCCACCGCAACGGCGGCAGCCGGGGTTCGCGTTTCTGGCAATGACCATAGTGCTAGTGAGCAGATTTCAGTGCATAAAAGAAGTGCACTCGAGAGCTAGGATAGAAAAGTCAGTTATGACGGATGGATAGGCCAGTAGAGTAAGCGCAGCGCTGTAGCACGTACCAGTTTGAGTCGCCATAGCCTGCCACGGCCAACGAGGCATGTTTCGCGGGACAGCTGATATATGCAAACAATAGACCCAATCACAAATACTACATTTGGCAGAATGCTTAAGATAGTATGCTCAAACAAGAGAGTAAAATCGGATTTATCAAGAAGCTGCGGACCGAACACGGCATCCGCAGCTTGTTGGCCAACGCCACCAGGAGGAGACATGGCGGGTAGATCGCAGCCCGAGATCCGGAGTCGAGAAGATGGCAAAAGATGGCGAATAAAAGGTGCACATGAGATCGTAAATAAGATAACAATGCGATGTTGGGTCGATGAGAAATCGTGTTATGTTGGCCAGAGATGAGGGTCGGACGCAGGTTGGGAGCCTTGTGCTTGACACTCGCTGGGATCGGTTGGTTGGCTAGCAAAAAAACGGCCTTCCAAAACCGGGATGGAGGCCGACCCCCGCGATTTGCCCCAAACACCCCCAGCGAAAAGGTTACACCGGAGGCTAGCACAACCAAGGACTAGTAATTGGATGGTGGTCACTGAAGCCAAGGGTTTTCAATTCAATTGTTGCTCATTCCCATGGCGGATGCAGAGTCGCGGCCGCTGTTGCGGCCAGAGGCCAGTCCCCAGGAGACCTCGAGAGATGGCGCGGCCGAGAGCCGCGAGACCGGCAGCAAAACACTCCAAGGAGCGTGGACAGCCGTCATACTGCCGCTCCTGGTAGGCAATTTTCTGCAGGCGGTAGGCACGAATATCCAGGAGGTCACCATGAGCGAGTTTGGCGAAAGCATTCTCTGCCGAAATCGCTTCGCGGACATTGGCGGCGCGGCGACGTTGGTTGGCAACGACCCACGCTGCAAAAGCACCGAAGTCCAGGCCGACCTGTCGATGCTCGGAGCCGTTGAGCAAGTCTTTGGTGTCCTTCCAGCTATCCTCACGTCTGTCTTGTACGGCATCGCATCAGATCGCTTGGGCCGCAAACCTATCCTGTGCCTGAGCATCGCGGGCATTCTGCTGCTGTACGCCGTCGACTACACGATTTGTAAGTTTTCCCCTCGGTCGCGTTTCGCAGCAACCACTCACCGGGCCACTATTAGATCGTTTTCCGGAAGTTTTCAACGTCTACTTGATATGGCCCGCTGCACTTTTGACAATTGTAGGCGGAGGTCCTCTTGTGAAGAACAGCGTGACCTACGCNATGGTGAGCGATTCCGTCTCAGAAGCACATAGGTAGGCGCTACAACGACGGCCTTGAGCGAGGCAAGATTCGTTAACTTGCATAATAGAGCCGACATTTTCTTCTATCTTATTGCTGCTGATCTGACCGGAAGTCTGCTTGGCGCGCCTCTGACATTTTATGTTATGAAGTATGGCCCGTGGTTCGCGACTGCCGTGGGCTATTCTTGCTATGTGATACAGTTCTTGGTCATTTTATTATTTTGCAAGGATCTCAACAAGGGTCAATTCTCACTCAGAAATGAGGATGAGGACGGAGAACGGCCCAGAAAGAGTGCATTCGCCACGGCGTTTAGCACCATGTTGAAGCCGACGGCTGCCATCAAGCAGACATACGGCGCGTGCGTTAAAGTCTTTTGGGTTCATCGAAAAGTTGGCATGCTCTTGGTCACTCTGCTTTTTTCAGATCTTGGCGGTTACGCCAACATCTTGTTCAACCAATATATTGCCAAGAGATTCGACTGGTCTTGGTCTCAGGTGTGTTACGCAGATTTGCAGTCGTCCGCAACACTCGGTAATACTTACTAACCGTATCCTTGAAGGCCAACCTTTTGGCCTCCATCAAGACATTTACCAGGCTCGCGCTCATGGTTGCCATCATGCCCCTCGTCAGTCAGTTATTGAACAGGGTCGGTATGGCACCAATCATCAAAGACGCACAGATTTCACGGTACGCAATGCTCCTGGCGAGCATTTCGTCCCTTGGTATTGGCCTTGCCAGTACATTTTATGCCATGGTCCCCTTCCTTCCCCTCTATACTTTCCGTGCTGTATCCCGCGCCAGCCTGAACAGCTTGCTGCCTTCCCTGATCGGTCCGGAGCGAACTGGAATGCTATATTCTGTAATGGCAGTTCTCGACTCACTGGGGTTGATGGTTGCAGCACCTGCAACGGCAGCCGTATTTAAAATCGGACTGCGCTGGGGTGGTGTCTGGATAGGTCTCCCGTTTATTCTTTCCGGCGTGCTGATGGCGATGTCGACACTTGTTCTCTTTGCCGTTCGCATCACTCACGAAGATCACTTCAATGTGACAACATTGTAGCACTAGATGTTTGGTTTCACAGTGGTTACATTTTTTGCAATAAACCGAATAGGGTTAAAAATTGAACGATGTTGAGGCAGCACAGCTCAGCTGCCAAGAAGTGAAGACTAGTGATGGAGCAGGATTCAAGTGTAGCATCCACACGATGTCTGCCATTTGATACCTCTTTCCCCTTTGATAAAAATATGGTTTATTATTTCCGATTTTTCAATTATTCGATTAAATTTAATGTTACTTCCCTTATTCTTCATTTTATTACTACAACAGTTGATCTGCCAGCGAGTCTTTCCTCCGGAGTAGTGCGGACTAATCTAGAATACCGGTAGTAATCTGCAGCACTAATCCGGAGCTAGCCCTCTAGAACAGCGGTCAGTGACATCGGCCTTCATCATTAGTGACACATGGGAATAACAACTTGGAGAAAGCTTCGCCGTAAATAAGTAATTCCTATCTCCGTAGTCGCGCGGCAGAACAGGGAGCGGAGCGATGAAACATCGCTACATCGTAGGAATGCGCCAAGGCTGCTCCTGATTGTTTGCTCGTTGGCCACAAGGGCTGGAGTTTGATCAAGATTCAGCCATCACCTCCGCTTTCGCTCTCACATTGTCCAAGATCCTAGCGAGTGGCTGCTGGAGCTGAACACACTCAAACGCATTTGAACGTGGCGCAATGTCGTATCGATTGGTCATCGCGTGCTACCACATATCCTAGTCATTGAATGCCTTATTAGCGTGCCTAGCACCGTGCTGCTGTAAGCGAACCGTCAACACTAGTAACTGCGAGGGCTTTCGTTCGCCGACGAAGTAGCTTATTGAGAAAATGAGGGTGAGCTAGGCCGTGATCGTTGTGTCAAGCTCCCCCGGCTCGGTATGTCCGTCCTGCCTGAATGTAAACTTCAGTTCCGCTTCCCCATGTTGGCAAATTTAGTCTGTCAATCAACAGTGCGCGACCCCTTGTGGCAGCTATAGTAAATCAATTATGACACGAACATGAATATGGATTCAGCTTCTTCTAATTAGTCCATCTACACTTAAGGGAGGTGCCATTCGTGAGGCCCGGCAGTTCTGTCAGTGCATTCTCATTACGAAATTCTCAGCCACTTGATGGTAAAATCAGGATCGCAGAATGTAGGCTAGACATAGCACCTTCTTTTCTGGGCTATTAGCCGAAACCGTTATTATCAGTGATAGCTGCAGTCCTCAAAGTGAATAATATGTCTGCGTAGCATAAGCTACCTGTGCCGGAGATGATTATAAAAGGCTATTCCTGCGCCTCACTGGCCGTGCATGAACAGCACTCAATCAAAAAGTAGACGCTTTCGAATCGTTTATAAATCAATTCATTTGACGACTCATCTATATCCCCAATCATGCGCATTGCTTCTTGCTTATATGTAGCTAGCCATCTAGCTGTGGGTTTCGCTTTGGCTCGCGGCGGGCGGCATGACTCTTTAGCCATGAAGAGAGAACAGGCTGCAAAAAGAGATCAAAGTAGTAAGGTTTGGTGCGGAGCAGTCAAAACAGCTGACAAGGTCAATGTTGTTGAAGGGACCTGGATTGTACCATCCATCAGCTTGCCGAAGGGTGCCACTGGAGAGAAAGAGTACTGGTCCTACCAGTGGGTTGGCATCGACGGTGACACCAGCAGCTGCCAAGTCCTTCTCCAGGGTGGAACTGGCCAAACTGTACGTTTTCCCATACATTCCGCGCTCGGCGTCTGGATCTCTCTGGCTCGCCCAGGCGAATGATCAACTCTGGACAGATCTAACACAAACATCTAGATAATTGACGGCGAAGTGAATACTTTCGGTTGGTATGAATTCTACCCGGATCCTCCAGTTTATGCTGGAATGATAAGTATGCTCTTTTCTACATACAATGCAAGTGAATAACGCTAATTCGCGTTGCGAATAGTTGCAACAAATGATACTGTCTACACTAAAGTGGAAGCAACCTCGTCCACCACGGGAAAGATGTGAGAAACCGCCTGCTATAAACGAGGACCACATTCTCATTCCAAACAAATCACTAACTCAAATAATAGCACTATTGAGAACGTCACCACTGGGGAGAAGAAAAGTTTTGAGGTTGAGTCCAAGAATGGACCTCTTTGCCAGGGCTCCGCCGACTGGATTCAAGAATTCCCAGTCCTCCCATACGCAGAATTCTCCGACTTTAGCATTACGAACTGCTCAGCGTCCACTGAAGGTGGCCGGTCGCTCAATCTGGCAGGATCTGAAAATTGGTACGTTCCCGATGGCAAAGGGGGTAAGCTCTGTTATGCCACCGAGAACAGCGACACCAGCGTTGCGTTGCACTACAATGGGAACTAGCGTATGCACCGGTTATTGCCAGATATTTACCCGTGACTAGACAGCCGTCAAAGCCTGAAAGTGTTTAAAACTACTTTCATCTTTGTTAAATTTGTGGTTTCGCACGCTTCGCCTCAGCAGCTTCCCAGCTTGTGCTATGTAGACCCGCACTGAACTTCACACTGGGCGGTTGGCTCTACATGTTGGCGAATTTGGATTCTTATATTATTTAAAATAAGTAAAAAAGCACTATCTACTCTCTCTCGCTGCTAATGTTCTTTCTGTTATTCCTGTTCCCGTCGTCCTTGTTATTCTTGCCGTCACTGTCCTTATTTTCGCTTTCTAGCCTGGGCTTCTCTTTTTCTTGTTGCTTTTTAAATCCCGAATTGCCTGGACAGCCACGATGAAGGGATAAGTTACCCCAAGAATAATCGCGAGGAGGCAAAGTAGCTTAAAGTATAACGGGATGTTGCACCGCCCAGGTCCTACTGCAACAAATGCTATAACGTGCGCCAGGGTATCAACAAGAGCGCCTCGCAGAATCGGCACTATTTTGCATAGTCAGTAAGAGCTATTTCGGAATTTTCTTGGAGAAAGAGTCATAATTGATTCGAAATCGGAGCGCTATAATGATGAGCCGTGTTGACTTACCGACCGCGTTAAGTCTTCCCCGTTCCGAAATAGCATTCACGCTTGTCACCAAGAAAAAAGCGTTGCCGACGAACACAAGCCCTATACGCTCGATTAGGAACTTAATCATGTGCATTTCGAGTGGTCTTTACCTCTATAGACCATCGCGTCTGCAGTCTGTCGCCACAGCAGTTCTTCCAGGTCCCACACGGTGGTATACAGATACGGTCCAATATGCGCACCAAACGTGTTTTCGAAAGTTTCAGGTCCTGCAGATAAAAAGTCCGAGCCACGTCCCATCTTCCAGTTCTTTACAATCTCTGCTGCTTCCCCAGAGCTCAAGTCATGCTGGGTCTCGAGAAGATAGGCGAGGAAGCTCCGTATCTACTTGGGTGATGAATATTTATGAGGGAATGGAACCTTGATGTGACCGGTTAAAAACTGCATCGTCATTGCAGCTCTATGAGCACTCTCTACAGCCGATAGCGTGGGGCAGGCTATTGTGTTGTCGTGGAATTTGGTACAGCTGGCGAGGCTGTTGTTGGTAGCTCAGATTTCCACATGACGTCAAGGCTGCAGAGTGGCTGTGCTGCTAACGCGGAACAAGCCAAAGCTCGTTACGTTTGAGTATAAAAAAGTGAGAAATTAGGAGCGGATAATAAAAAGACGTAGTCTTCTCTAACTCTTTCTACTGATGTCCATTTTCTTCCCCATTCCATCACCCGCTTCCAATCACGCACCGTATGCAATTCTACCAAGACCCATTTTGGGGCTATTTCCTTAGCCGCCCCAACAAGTAAGGGAACAAGCACAAAGTCGACGCGAGCAATCAAGGCTACTGGGTCAATCGTAATTTATATGCAATTTTTCATTTCTTCGATCTTGTCCCTTCCCTGGGGTTTTATTTCCTCCGCAGACAGATTTTTTTGTTATTCTCAAGCACATTTCCAGCAGTATGTCCTGCTCAAAAGGGACTGCGGCGTCCGTAACTATTGCCCAACCCCTCCGACCTGGCAGTCAGATAGATCACCCCAGCAAACACGGTAATAGGAAGAAAAAGTGCAAAATGAACGGCAGATGCATTACGTCGCAGTGCCACAGTCTGCCACGCTATTCCGTTCATCACCATATGCAGTACCATCGTTTTGAGAGCCAGGGCTGCACAGCGCGTTCCGAAGTTAGCCTGGAGCCATTGCAATGACAGACAAAATACCCCATAGCGTCATTTTGACAAAAGAACATGGCCTATAGTGAAGGCTGATTTGGTTCAGAAAGACATCCAAGGGGGGAGAAGAACATACCAAGGCGACAAACCCAGTGGCGGTCGTCGATGTAGAGAATGTAAACCCCAACAGCGAGTAACAAAGTGTAGCTGCCATAGAGCAGTGCTTCAACCAAAAGCTGCATCAGTAACCATGCCCCAAGCTGGCTTCATGAAGAT
Organism: Lecanicillium saksenae; assembly: GCA_027627215.1. Lineage (NCBI taxonomy): Eukaryota > Fungi > Ascomycota > Sordariomycetes > Hypocreales > Cordycipitaceae > Corniculantispora > Corniculantispora saksenae. The sequence continues at coordinate 1,368 of JANAKD010000041.1, read as the reverse complement.
TGATACCACTCACAATAGTAAGCCTGAGCAGACCGTGTTTTTTTCCACATGACCTTCTCCTCGTTCACGACAGTCTGGTATAGAAACGGGCCAACGTCATCTCCAAACACATTGGCATACATGGTCGAACTCGCTTCCAGGAAATTCCATCCCCGACCAATCTTCCATTTTTCTGCTATCTCCTTGGCCTCCTGCGGCGACAGCTCATGCTTCGTGACCAAGACGTGGGTGATGTAGGCGCGGACTTGGCCTGGGGTCCAGTCCCTCTCCGGGAACGCGGACGGCGGCACTGTGGCATATTTTCGCGGTGTCGCCATGCTGTCTAGGTTCAGGTTTCTTGGATTTCAGTTGCGTCTAGAACAATGCAGCAGTCGACATTATTTGGCTCGATATCCTCGTAAGGAAGTTCTGCAACGATGTTGGGAGCGGTTGGTGCCAACTCCTTCACGTGGGGACCACGCCAACGCCCAATGACGTGGCAGGCAAGGCAGACTATAAACAAGGCTGAGCCTTGTCCATTTTCTCCTCCGATTTACATTTCGCATTTCATGTGTAGATTCGCGAACAAGTTCACCAATTAAATTCTGATATTTAACAGAGGCAAAAATATGCACGGCGTGGCACCAGCCAGTCGCGGCGTAGTCATTCATAGCAACCAGGGTAGCCCAGCACTTGCCAGCGGTCGCAAGCCTCATAACTCAACTACAGATACCACAGAAAAATGTGCAAGGTTTCATACAGTATGTTGCGGGCAATTGTGGCTTTTATTCCATCTGCTTCAATTGCGGTCCTCGGAAGCCACTGAAGCAGAACCACATGCGCTCGCCTCGCACAGCACCGAGCCAGAGCCAGAGATACAATGAGTAATATTGAAAGAAATAAGCAGATAGAAGGGAAGGAATAGTAGGCAATACATTATATTAGGTAATAATAGTGAAAGGTAGAAAGAAAAAAAAATGGTGGGAAAGAGTTTAGCGTGATAGATTTGCTCTTGCCGACATCCAACAACGACGATATTGGAACAACGAAAAGATTAAAAATTATAACAATTTCAAGTCATGAAATTAAAACTGAATCACTCCAGTTGTTCCACTTGATCGCGGACTCGCAGTTTATTAACATACCAAAGAGTTATCAGAGCTACAGGCGTGACTTGAACAAACTCAGCTGCTACGTTGCCATCCATCACACATTCTCTTCACTAAACCACGGATCTCGCAAAATATCCTCTGCTGAAGGTCTCTTTGCAGGATCATACTGCAGAATCCACCTGACGAGCCTCTTCACTTCGCGCCCCTCCTCGGCGTCCACATCCGGTGCCGCCTCGTCAAATAGTTCCTCCATCGTCGTCTGCGGGATCATCAACGG
>JANAKD010000409.1:0-20038 GCA_027627215.1 Lecanicillium saksenae | reverse complement strand
TTCATCCAGTAGGCGAGGATGGCCTGGATGAGAGACTTGCCGCGGAGCAGGCTCTTGACGAGCGCCGCGAAGAAGGCTTTCCTAAAGGTCGTCATTGCAGAAACGAGCGGCTGCAACATGTGCTGGAAGGGGTGAGAGGCAGGGTCGAGATGAGAAGAGGGAAGGGCGGGTCCCCGGGGAAAGCAACAATGATATATATAAAAGAAGAGGTTGCGATCAAGCTAGTGCATGGAGGGATGGACGGAACGATGCTGAATGCGTAGAGACGGCCCGAGGCATGTGGTGGTAACGTCAAGGTGAGCTAGCCCTGGCGCAGCGGGTGAGGTGTGTGCGTGCGTGCGTTGCCAGCGAGGCAGGGTGAGAGTGAGATGAAGGCGGGACGGGGGGGGAGGGATGATCCAGATGAGGAAGGCAAGGTATACTTTGAATCCGGTAGAGGCCAAACCCGTAAGCTATTGTCCCGTCGGGTGAGTGGAGGGAGAAGAGAAGAAGCCAGCAAAAGGGAATCTTGTTTTGTTGCGAAAAAGAGGGAGGCAAGAGTGTAGGTGGTAGTAGTTGTTGTGGTGGTAGTAAGAGAAGAGGAAGGGTGGCCGGCCGTAATGGGATTATTAGAAGCCAAAGAAACGGGCCGCCGTTTTTCGAGGTTACAAGGGGATTCTGCACTCTGGGGACCAGCAGAAGGGCAAGGCACCAAGAGGGACGGACAGGGAGAGAGAAGAAAAGTCACGACCAGACTAAAAAAAGGACGGGACTAGCGAGGCACGGAACGAACAAGTGTGCTAAGAAAATGGGAAAGAAAAAGGGCCCTTTTTGGGCAAGGCTAGCGGCGTTATGGACTGGTCAGGTCGGCAAACCAACGTCGCAGAGGCGATTGCAAGGCGGATCCCCCCGTCGTAGTATGGAACTTGGAGTAGGTAGTCGATGGACGGAGCAAGTGTGTGTAGTAGTGTGCCAGGCTTGGTTCTTGAGTGTGTCTTGCTTTGCAGACGGTGCCTGGTGTGTGTGTGCGTGTGGACGTGTGCGTGTGTGTGTGTTGTGGCCGTGGGGAAGAGGATCCCAGTACGCCCGTGGGACGAGTTTTCCTGGAGAAAGTGGCAGAGAAGGAGGCTGTCCCCAAGGCCGCGCTGGGTTAGACAGAGAGTGAGGGTATCTGGGGTGTGTGTAGCGTGCAGGGATGGGCAGGTGCAGGCGTGCAACGACGAGGATCGGAGAGTGTCAGTCGCTGGCAGATGTGTGCGTGTGTGCGTGCATGTGGTGATTATCTTCGTATAAGCGGCGGAGCACTAGCGGGTTGGTTGGTTGGCAGGGAGGCTCGTATTTTGGCAGGGTCAGGACGGGAGCGTTGAGGATGTGCAGAGAGAGTGAGGGCCTCGATGGCAGTGGTAGTGGCAGTGGTCGTGGTGGTAGCGAGTGGCACTGATTGCTGCAGCCACTACCCAATTTCCGACTGGTTGCGTCTCGAAAAAGCTACTAACAAGTTTAATTGATGCATGGCCACCACCCAGATTTGTTGCTACCAAGCAGTGGACCAGGGAGAGAGAGAGACAGAGAGCGACAGAGGGGGGCGCAGGCGGCGTGGGTGACTCCGCAATGGAAGGTTTTCTGGTGGTGAAGAAGACACATGGAAAAAAAAAAGACGAGGAAAAAAAAAAGCTGGGGGTGTTGTAACGTTGCGGTGGAGTCTTTTTTGCCTTGTCGAGATTTGTGTGTGTGAAAACCAGCACCACCAGACCACCAGGCCAGGTCCGGGGGTGCGATTTGGTGGCGCCAGGGCAGGGCGAGGCGGAGCCTAAATCCTCGACTGCAACCACTGGCAACTGGCAACCATTGAGGATAAACTGTCTCAGAGCATTCAGTGCCTGAGTGCCTGAGTGCCTGAGTGCCTGAGTGCCTGAATTGCCTGCATTTACTTTACTTGTGCGTCAGATTAGGTGTTTCCATTGATGTGCTGTCTGCTGTCTGCTGTACTGTTGTCCTGCTGTACTGCCAAGAACCGCTAGCAACAACCATCGACCGCCCTACAAGCCTCCTGCACCCACTCATAACCTCATCACCCATCGCCCATCACACTCGAGCTTCCCCTGCCAGCGCTATTGCGATGCTACTTGGTTATGTACAAAATACCTTCTCAATACAACCCAACACCTCGTTTCCACCCAACACATCCCACACACCCATCAACACCCAATAGCGCGCGGGAGGGCTGCCCGCACCTAGCCAGCCAGCCAGCCAGCCAGCCGGGAGCCTTCCATTCGGCGTTATTTTGTGGACAAGGCAAGCCTAGGTACCTACCCACGCACGCAACAATAGCCTATTGTCTTTTTTGCCCAACCCCTTGTCGGTAGCCTTGCCCGGTTCATTATGAAATTACGCCACCGTCAACTGATGATGATGATGGCTCTCGTGCCGTCTTTTTGCCAGCCCGCCGGCCACCCATCATCTGATATGCGCCTCGCTTCTCCTGCCCCAAAAAAACGCAAATACTACGTGGGGGCTGCGGCTCAACTCCAGCCAGCATGGCTGACGAGGGGGGTGATGATGCCCGTAAGAATAAAACCCCGGCAAGGGTAGGGGGGAAGGGGGTGTGTTTGCTGTTCAAGCCCAGTCACTGGATGGAAAAACTGTTTGTAACGGAACTGTCACCTCTCTCAGCTGCTTTGCTGGCCTGCCTGCCTGCCTGCCTACCTGCTCCTCCTGGCTTCCCTGCGCCGCATCACCCGTCGTCCTTTGACACATTGGCGGCTGCCATCTTTGATTGGCGCCGCTAGTCCCCTCCAAAACTATCAGTAGTTGCATGCATCCCGTTTGCTAATAATACTGTAATGCTGCTACGCCCTGCCTGCCAGCTGGCCTGATCTGAGTGGTTGAAACGGGATTGGCAATGTATCATTGTCTGAATACCCATTGGATCAGACCCAAGATGTGCATCGTCGTAGCGTTTCTCCTCTTCTTCCGTAATATAGTAGCTGTCATCTCCTCGGTCGCATGGCGCCTTCAGCTGGCTATTTTTGGTATTTTTCTTTAGTGCCAGGCGACAGGCTGATGCAAGTGTATATTGCATGCCCAATTGCCGTTGTCCGACTAAATTGCTTTCTCGCTTATTTTTCTATAATTATAGACCGACTTTTCAACCAAAATGATGACATGTTGCTTTTTTTTTTTTAATCTAGAGCAGGCGTGCTGACGCTGGCGTTTTGGATATAGCTCTGGGCTACTTTGCGCCAAACACGTCGCTCTCACATGCATGGTTACCATGACCTGCCAACACGGCCGTTTTTTTTTTGTCTCGGCGCAATCTCCAGCTCCTGCGGCCGAGAAGCAACAATGCTAATATAGCTCGCTTGGATCTACGCGCATCTTGTGTTATAGCCCTTTTGTGTATGCGACCGAGATGCAACGGCCTTCACCTTGTCGGCCCGTTAGGAAAACAAAACAGAGGCTCCTCCGTTGCGTCTTGAATGTCGCAACATGCTACCAACACGCAGACTGCATCTCGGTCAAGGTGCTTAATTTTTCGGGTGCCCTGTCTGCTTTGCGGCTGGGTGTGGTGGTTGTATCGGGCTTCGGCTCCGAATAGTGTGTGTGCAACCACGAGTGGGTAACATGGTTCACCGTGGCTGTTGATGTTTTTTTACTTTATTTTCACGAGATGCGCTCAAGCTGATGCTCATTTTTATGCAACTCGTCGTGCTCTTGACACTCGGGCAACCTGATAGGCGCGATAACTCTTGCCCCAAGGGTCCAATGCATCCCGTCGTCGTCCGGCAATTCAATCGCCGGCAGTCTGTGTTCATCGCCGACCTTGTTCGGCGATCTACGGCCATCGTCAAGAATTACAACGGTCATTATCCACGATGAAGCAGAAGACGACGTCAAAGCTCTTGCCAATATTCCGGCCTGCCGGTGTTGACGTACAGCAAGCCGTGCCCCCATCTTGGTGGGCGGCCATCCAATTGCCCAATGAGCGAGCCAAGCCGCCCGCCTTGCATGGCCGCAGCAACGTTCTGTGCTGGGGACCTGTTCCGGAGAAGTGCGGAGGCCACCTTGAACCAAACAGGAAGCAGAAAAAAAATCATACAGTGACGTTCCATCCTGGGGGGNAGCCACACTCCCATGTCCGGCGCGGCGGGTGCCCACCACCACTGACTAGCGTGAGCCAACCCGAGTACCGGTGCAAGCGGTGGTATGACTAGTGGGGATCTTTCTACGCATGTACGGCGCCGCACATCTGCGTACTGAGTAGCGCACTCCGGGGGTGAGACCGGGCAGAGGCAAAGAGGGCCTGCCTTGTCTGATGAAGGAGGCGAGTTTCCCAGTTGCCAGTTCCCAGTGTCGTCAACAACAGGCTACGGATGAGCTTCTTTGGGACAGAAACGTGGACCAACCCCCAACCGGCACCGAGCCCAGCCCACCAGCTGTAACCTGCGGCGCCCACCTTTTTATTTTATTCTGGGCACCTGTCTTGTGTCTCTTCTAGCTCAATTACAGCAAGGCTTAGCCTGGCCCAAAAAAAAAAAANGAGTATCGTGTTATGTCACTGTGTAGTAGTAAAGCAAAGTCCCCTACCCAGCCGTGCCCGTAGGTACGGCGAGTAAGCAGCAGCTCCAGCTCCAGCTCCGGCTTGCCTAGCTTGTTCACTCCGCACCTGGAACAAGTCGCCCGCTGCTACATTGACCAGTCGGTCCAGTCCAGTCGGTCCAGTCAGTCTCCAACACGCCAGTACCACAGTACCACAGTACCTCTGCACCAGTAGCCTCCTCCCCTTCCCCGGCCCTTCCTTCTCCAACCTCCAACTCTTTTCCTCCTCCTCCTCCTCTACTCATCCTCATTCTTGGTTGCAAAGCCCTTTTTTTTTTAATCCCAGGCCTGCTTGAAACCTCGTCTCGTCCGTCATCTTTATTCCTCTCTCTGGTGCTTGCAAAGTCTATCAAGCTGATCCTACTACCGCATAAAAAATCACCCCACACTACACACAGCTTTCGCCGACCCCGACGTCATCATGAGACTGATTATCCGCGACGACGCTGCCGCCACCAGCAACTACGTGGCCAAGTACATTGTTGACCGCATCAACACCTACAAGCCCACCCCTCAGAACCCCTTCGTTCTTGGCCTGCCTACCGGCTCCAGCCCTCTCGGCGTCTACAAGGCCCTTGTCGAAAAGTACAAGGCTGGTGAGGTGAGTTTGCGCCTGAGCATTATTTTTAAGCTTTATGAGAGCTTCAATCTGCAGCTCCCACCTCCAAAAATAAATCCTTTCTCGCAGTATTAACACACAAATAGATCTCCTTCGAAAATGTAGTCACCTTCAACATGGACGAGTACGTCGGCATTCCCCGCGACCACCCCGAGTCGTACCACTCCTTCATGTGGAAGAACTTCTTCTCCCACGTCAACGTCCACCCCAACAACGTCCACATCCTCAACGGCAACGCCCCCTCGCTCGAGGCCGAGTGCGTCGCCTACGAGGACGCCATCAAGCGCGTCGGCGGCATNCAGGGCCAGTACAGCTGCAGCAAGCCTCCCACCATCGGCTTCAAGCTCAACGGCAAGGTCTTCAACATCGACCCCAAGGCGCTCGCCTTCAAGTCGGACGGCGATACTTGCACCAGCAGCCTCATGGGAACCAATAACTTTGGTAGCACTTGGCTCATTGGCCAGCCCTTCTTCCAGGGTCGCTACATTGACCACAACATTGATGACAACACCATGGGTTTTGCTGACCTCAAGTGAGCAAGCAATTCATGAAATGAATGAAATAGACGTATATATGCATACTCTAGTATTTACAAATATATCATGCGTACATGAATTTATTAATTGCTGCAAGACAAAACTGCTCAGGTGGTTCTAGGCTAATGCTGCCGCCCTCTAATTACTCGCGCACCTCCTTACCATGCATATGTATACACAAAGGAGAAAAGAAGTGCGTCGCTTCGCATGAGACAAAATAATTAATTTGGCAGAAAAAATGTGCTGTCATCTACCGTTTATGCTCCTCAAACTGAGCGGCCCTGTGCTTCATGGCGCTCTTGTAATCCGCCCGGCAGCTGCTGCAGTGGGACGCCTGCCACTGCTTCAGCTCTTCGACGTGGTGGTCTGGGATCGGCTCCCAGATTTTTTGGCCCTGCGGAGATTTGTCGAAAGCCGCCTTGTACTCATTTTGCTCCTCTTTGGCGCCGAGCATTTGTCCCAGCTCGTCGCAGAGGGAGTTTTCGTTTGTCAGCCAATTCTCCCACTCTGACTGCATCATCTCGCGCTCGATGCTGTTGACCACACGCATGGCTACGAGAAGATCGTGGCGATATGTTCCTAGACGCTGTCTCGTCCGACGAATGCGCCGCGCAGTGGAGCGGCTTGAAGGCGCCATGTTGCTACCCGACTCATCCCATGACGCATCGACATCAGTTGCTTGCATCAAGTCTGCAAACGTGTCATAGCAAGTGCTATTCTCGCTTCCGAGGGTCGGTATGGAGCCACCAGCACCCGTAGCCTCGGCAAGGTCGGAGAAGTAGATTGCTTTGCTCATGATGGGATGCGGTGTCACGCCGATGCGGCGCATGAATCGTGCCGCGCTGCGCTCCTGCCACCATGTGGAAGTACCAGAGGATGTGAGCAGAACATTCAAGAGGCCACTGAACAACAGCATCGCAATGATGACGCGGTGTGCTGTAAGAATATCAAAGAGTCGCTTGATGCCAGCGAATGTCCACATGATGACGGACGTGATACAGCTCTCTGCGAACGATCGCACTGTATCAAAGATCATCGATGTAAGCGTACGAGGTGTGATTGCCTGCTTCTTTGTCGCGTCCGTGGAACCCGGCGAGAAAACAATAACTTGCGTTTGATTTCCCACATGGCCATAAACATGGATAGCTTTGTTCGTTCGCGAGCGAGATCCGAGTTTGCGCACCTGGTCTGTCGCAAGCTCTGCCAACTCCTCTGCTTGACGCTTGATATCACGTAAAGCCTGGCGCTCGACCAAGTTCTTCGACAAAGCAGGAGTTCTTGACCAATCGATTTTAACCCAGATTGCCAGTTTGCATTTTGATTTCGCCACATGGGTGATGACAATCTTGGAGATGAGCTTGAAGGATCGTGAATGAGGCAGATGCCACGCGGTCTTGGTATGCGTAACCACGTACGTAACATGGTCGCTAAAGAGGTCGATTGTTTGCTCATCCTTCACGTCTGCAGTCTTATCACGGCCAAGCATATCCGTGTGGTTGACTTTAAACTGGAATTCACGACGCATCCGGCCCTGATCAACCAGGACCCATGGCCCTTGAGCGATTTGCTGCGCACGATGCTCAAAGTACAGCTTGGGGAACACAAAACTCTTGTCTCCAAATAAGACGTGGAAACAGGCTTTCGCACTGATTTCGAAATGGCGCTCTGCAGCCATCTCGGTCATGTTTTCGGGCTCATACTCCACTGGATGACTTGGCAGATGAATTTTAGGCAGGAGTTTCTGACGAGATTGAGAATGTCGTAGGCGTGGGGTTGAGTCGATGGGCGAGCGACCAAAGCTTCTGCTGGAGCTGCCACCCTCGACGGGCGTATACAGTGATGAGTCATCCCAGCCGTCAATGCTTGGACTGGGTCGCTCCTCTGCCTTCTCAAGGCTGATGAGGGCGAAAATTAAGTTCTCGGTATTGGCAGGCTCTTCGGCTTGGATATTGTCAATGATGAGGTTAAGACGGCTGTGTAGTAGATGAAGGTCATCCAGGTACACCTTCAGATTAACTTCGTCCCACACAGCCTCGCCTACATCTTCGCCCAGGCGCAAGGCAATGGAGTCGGACTCTCGGCCGGAATGTCCAATCACCTCCGTGATAATATCCAGGCTAACCGAATATGTCGTAATGAGACCCATCCTCTGGCTGTAGAAATACATGTAATCTGGTGTGACATATACTCTGCCGTCACCAGCAAATGGGTCTTGATCTGAGTTTTTAGCCGGTTTGAATGACCAAGATGCTCTGAAAACGAGGACAAGCTTCTCGTCACTTTGCACATCGGGAAACAGCATTTTGAACTGCGCAGACTGTAAGCGAAGTTCGGTCGGATAATTAATGGGGAGAAGTTCGCTGGGAGCCTTTTCTTTCGACGGTGTGCTGAGAGTGGTTTGTGTTCCCTCTGGAAGCACGACACCGATGGGGTCGTCATGGTCTCGCCTTGGGAGGACGGGCTCACTGGGGGTATCAGAAGCGGCCCAAATGTTTGTACCCCAGTAGTTTGCAACGATTGAAGCTGGTAGATTCTTCCGAGCGTCTCCCAGTGGGGGCTTGTCTGCTGCATGGATCGCGGCGGCTCGGCTGAGAGTTGTAGTAATCGGGGGCTTCTCTAGCGTAGATGGCGCCAGGGAGCCCAGCTGGCTATCGAGCTTTGGCAGTGTGCTGCCTCTCTTTGCAACACTTGGGGAAAGTAGCGGGTGAGGATATCCTGGCAGCATGTTATTGCCTGCCGAGATTAAGCTGGCAAGGTTGCTACCGGAAGCCGGCAATCCAGGACTAGCCACAGTACCCTCAACACCTGTTCCGAACGTTGATTTTCTGTGCAAATCGAGCTTCTGGATAATGCGAGCAGCATGTTCTCTGCCAGTCTCGCCATCCTCACGAGTGACCAAATCCTTGCTAATTTCTTTCCCAAGAGCTGTGAAGGACCTCCTGGGAACTGTGCCGACTGTGCCCATATCAACACTCTGGCGCGCCATGGCGTGGGCATCGGGTGGCATGAGCATGGTTCCAGCTCGCTCAAATCCCACAGCAGGATCGTCAGAAACATTTATGTGTGTATCGACACTGTTGGCAGAAAACTCAGGGGCGCTAGGGGGGTTGATAGAAAACGCAGGGTGGTTACGAGACATAGCACTAGTGCCTCTTCCACGGCTGTGTTCGAATGCTTCCTTCTTTGTGACTTCAAAAACCTCAAGCCACTCTGTCAGTTCCTTTTGGTTCTCCGCTTGCAGGACCAGAGATTGGTCCTTTGTCTTGATCTCAAAACAGAACCGTCGCTCTTCGCCAACGGCGGGTCTGGCATTGCAAAGAAGTACTCCGATCTCATCACCCTGAAGAACACCCTGTGCACCGGGGATCAGCCAGCCAAATACACCGTCTCTGCAGTAGTGCCACCTTCGAATCCAGGTGTATCTGGTTGGTTTGTTGGACAGCACGCGCAAGAAGAGCCAGCCCTGCTTGGCGGAAACGACAGCGGAATCATTCTTGGGCTGCATGCTGACGGGGCCGCGTGAGCTGAGGAACGGAATAGTAGATACATTATAGTCCTCGAGCTCTCGCGACGGCTTGATGTTTTCGAGAGTCAAATCATAGATGTTCTTCTTCGCCGCCTGGAGCTCACGACGGAAGACTGCATCCGCCGCCTCCATCTCCTTGGACCAGCCACGGACACGCTCCATCTCCCGGCTCCAGCGCATGGCATTTGAAGTCGCATCGCGCGAGCCCTTGATCTCCTTCCAGATATCGCTGCACACGGTGACGAGCAGCCTGTCGATGGCAGACCGGAGCTGGGGGACGACTTGGCAAAAGTCAATCGAGGCCTGGAGGTAAATTTTGCGGCTCTCAAACACGGAAAACGCATCCTCTCGCAGCGCAGAGGGCTCCTTGGTCTTGTGCTGCCCGACATAGCGGGCCAGCGTCGAGTCGTAGGTCCGCTGCGCCGCCTCGAGCGCACGCCGCGTGTCCCTGAAGTTGCGAAGGTCCGCATTCATAAAGGCTCGGATGGGCTCGACGACGGTGGACTCCATGCGCTTCATGCCACCTTGCATCTGCGTGAGCCATTCGCGCGACCCCTCGCCGACCCTCTTGAGGGCCAGCAGGGTGTAGTCATTGTCGAGGAGTGTGTCGCCCGCCGGCGCAGCCGTCTTGGTAAGGTAGGAGTTGATCGTGTCTTCGAGGGCCAGGAAATCGTGAAGGAGCTTCGAGGTCGAGTTGACGTAGTTGTTGAGCCATCTCTCAATGACTTCGATTTGGTCGCTGAAGTGCAAAACGGTCGATCGAAACGTCGGGGAGTCGAGTGCAGCTTCCAGCAGGCCGACGGGAATGGCGCGCTTCGCTGGTCGCGACGAGCTGGCTGGATCCATGGTTGCTGCGGCGTTGCTTGGGATTTTTTAGAACAAGCATCGAATTCCCATGATTACTCGAATAGAAACTGTTCCGGTGGTAGCGATGGCGTTGGGCCAGCAATATGTGCTGTTGTTTTGTCACAGCGGCGAAGCTATTGGGGGTTGAGACAGTCGTCATTGTCAAGCTCCTGCAGGTGCCAGTCGACGCCCCTGGCTCCGCAGTAGCGCCGCAGCAGCATCCACTCAATTCTTCAGCGTCAACAGGTTCACAGCCAACCAAGCTTAAGTTGTAAATAATTTTCCGAATTGCGATTCTAGCATAAAGAAGATAGTCAACCAAACTAATCAACAATGATTCAGCTCAGGTGTTGTGTCACTTTGCCAGACAAAAATCATCTGCCACGCAGGTTGAAACAGTGTCATCTCCATCATCTAGTATACGCCGAAACTAAAGTAATAATGTATTGTGCTCTATCTTGATATTGCGAGATCTTTACTTGCAATAGTAACTTTTAAAGTCCCAATGCCAGTTAATTCATTCATTCATCATGTGGCAAAGAGGCTGGTATCTAAGGCACAGCGTGAGCATGGGAGCCAAAGCGCCATAGTCCGGAGTGTAAGGTCGTACCTTCAATCTGGTTTTGGTCAAATTCAATTCGTCGACATCATTGCTCTCAGTGGGCTTGGTCGAGACGCCTGGTGGCTTTGGTGAGCTGACCGGGCGCCGTTTAACGCCGCCAGTCGCCTTTCGGCAAGAGACGGCGTAGCCGCGCTGGACCGGGGAGCCTCACGACGCCAGTCATTGGTATTGTCGTCTGTGGACGCTTGAACTTGAGAACCGCCCTCGTTATCTACGAGGGTATCCACAGGTCAATCTGGCTCTGTGTTAGTAATGCTGGCAGTGATGAAATGGGCCAAAACTTGACTAACCGTCGTAGTAGTCATCATCGTCAGAATCGTCAGCCAACTGTTCAAAGTTGACCTTGTAGCGGAGGATGCCGCCAATACCACCGAAGCCCTTGACGAACTGGTTGCCTTCGGTAGAACGGTCAGAGACGAACTCGAGGGTGGCACCAAAGTCCTTGTAGTGCTCAGCGATCCACTCGAGGAAAGAACCCTGGCTCACAACGTCCATCTCCTGGCCAGTGGCGGTGTCGAGGAACTTGTCCTTGTTGAGAGCCTCCTGCTGCTTGCTGTAGTTGAGGATGTACTCCTTGCCTTCGCTGTCCTTGAGGACCCATCGGTTGATCTCGAGGTTCTCGAAGACAATCAGAGTTTCGACAGCACCGAGCTCGAGGGCCTTGAGGGTATCCTCGATACCGTAGCAGACCTTGCCAGTGTCCTGGCTAATCTCGTCAAAGTACTTTCCGATCAGCTTCTTCTCCTGGACAAACTTGACGTTGCCGAGGGTCTCGGACGACAGCTCGATGGCCTGGTTGAAGCCGTTGTCGCCACCGTAGGAAACGTCGACGACCTTGATGACCTTGGTCTGAAGACGAGGGTCGAACATGTCGGAGGCGTTGAGATCGTTCTTGAAATCGGCAGAGCCGGCAAGGACGAGACCAGCAACGTTGACCTTGTCGTTGGTGATGAAGTTCTGGACGGCGAGTTCGGCAACCTTTCGGACGTAGTTGTGACGCTTCTCGTCACGGAGACGAGAGAAACGCAGGGCGGACTGACCACCACGGCCGTGCTTCTTGGGCAGATCGACGGAGAACTTGTGGACAACCTCGCGGGTGTTGCCGCTGAGGGTGCCGAAGAGGGTGCTGTGACCATCCATGATGATGAAGCCGAACTTTTGGTCGGAGTCGAGCAGCTCGGCGAGAGCCTCGGTGTGGAACTTGTTGTCGCATAGGTAGAGCGAGGTGTTGATGGGCTTGAAGGGCTCAAAGTCAATGTTGACCTTTTTCTCCTTGCCTTCCTGAGTCAGGATTTCACCGCAGTAGACGACGAGGCCGTTCGGGGGAACCTTGTTGTAGAGCTTGAGTCTGCTCTGGGTGGAGGTAATGGCCGAGAGGACGGATTGTCTGTTGACGCGGGACTTGATGTTGGAGGCGGTACCCTGCAGGGGCGAGTTAGCGATGGGTGTTTGGCGCGGTGGAGCGAGGTAAGGCGGAATGGGGGTGGTGTTCGTACGTATTCTTCAGCCAACATCTTGGCAACTCGAGAAACCTGATCCTTGGGAGCTGCGCGCGGTGTGAGTCAACGTTTGTCATTTCGAAGAGTTTGGTGGCGCGCCAGGCAGCGACGAGCCGAAGGAGGAGCGTAGACGTACGGATGATGAGGGAAATCATGGATGTGCCATTGCCACGGGCAGCCTCAAGACGCTTGATGAGCTTCTTGATCTTCCAGATCTCAATCTAAAGAGCGGCAAAAACCACCGGTTAGCCATCTTTTTCTTTTTCTTTCAACATTCTCGGATAAAAAAGTGTCGTGTGCTCTCTTGGGTCGTCTCGGGCGCGGGGCAGTCTCAGCGTGACGACAATGAGGGGCATCGCCAAAAAAAAAAGGTCTTTGGCGCGTGTAAAATTTCCCAAGCCCACACGCACACAAGGCAGACGGGCGAGAGAGCGCACACAGGAGGGGTCGAAGGAGGACGAGGGGCAGAATTTCGACATACGTTTCTCTCGGCCTCGCCGTTTTGCTCGCTGTTCATGTTGGCGGTATTTTGGAGCAACAAATGGGCAGCTGCTTCTCCGGTCGAACAAGAACGAGGTGATTGGGCAGATGGCGTGCACGGAGGTTGGTGACGCCTATGCTGCAGGAGATGTGTTTTGTTCAAAGTTTGGAGGGCATCTGGATTTTCGGCCAAGGAAGCCTGGGACCAGATTTTTCAGAGGAGCGAGTCGCTGTACCTTAGCACCTTAGCACCCCAGCACCTTAGCAGCCTGGCTGGCTGGTTTTAGGTACGTCAGTTGTCACTAACATGCAAACAATGGCCAGCCTGTCCCTCGGAAATGCCCACCTTCCTCCAAAACATGCGCGCCATAAACAAATGCGCTGGTACCCGCTGCTTCTGCATAAGTGTCGGCCTACCCCATTTATTTTACCATGGCATGGCTAACAGAGTTGCAGTGATGCCCCTTTGTCCCATGCCTTGCTTTGCTTTGCTTCCCATCACCGCATTTTGTGTGTGCCTTTGGCGGTGCGCTGTAAAAAAGGCACGGCCCACATATCTGCGCTGTACTTTAAGACTGCTCCAGCGTCGCCTTGCCCTGTACCTACGTAGCTTCGCCCTCTTTCACTGTGGCTGCTGTGGCTCATTCGCGGTGAGTGGATCTCGCCGCTCCACGCTCTCTGTTCCAATTACAGTGGATCACCTTCTCTGGCGGCATCTGAGCTCTCTCTCTCTGCCAAAGCCGACAAGCCTCCGAGCTCAAGCTGCATCGAAACCTCGAAAAGCCGACTCTCTGCATTGCACCTACGCCCCGTCTTCGCGATAAATAGACCGGCTCGGAAATAGATCTGACAACAACTATATACCTCTGCGCTGTGTGCTGCAGCCAAACACACGCGTCCACCGCATCTCCGTCTCTCTCTCTCTCTCTCTCTCTCCCTCTATCCGTACAGCTTTCTCGTCACATAACCATCACCATGGCTTCGCAAGATTCCTTTGCTGCGGAGCTACCGACCGAACTGGCGAGCACCTTGCAAGCAGGCCACATCAGAAGCGACCCGGACCCGGCCCTGGACCTCGCGCCTGGCACTGCCGCCGATGACAAGGAGATTCTGGACGAGAAGTACGACTATGACGCGCTGCGCAACAATGCCGCTGATCAGCTCGACGGCATTGACGACGACGACGATGATATCCCGTACAGCGTCCTCAAGCCCCCGCGTCGCCAGCACCAGACGCTGCCACCTCTTCCCGATCTGCGCTTCGAGCAGAGCTACCTCAAGAGCATCGCCGCCGCGGACACATGGTGGAAGATTGCACTCATCACAACAAGAGACCAGGTAATTGCTACCGCCATGTGCTTGAAAGCTGCACTCGCTAACATGTATCCATAGGTCATCATGCCTCTCGCGCAAGGTCTCATTTATAACCTGCTCATCTGCGGCTGGCAGGGGTGGAATCGCAACGCCAAGCTTCACGGCAACACAGTCGGCGCTCGCGTCCGCAGGTGGTGGTACGGTGTGAACAACTGGACAATCCCTAGCAACGGCCGGCAGCGCCAGTACCGCAGATGATGTACCATATATTCCTTCCTCACTTTTGTCAATACCTTAGCCTTGTTTTTTTCCACCCGACAATAACATATAATATCACCATAGACCCAAACAATTTCACTACGTCTCCCTACTCTTATATTCACCTGTGCGATTGTCAACACCTCTATCAGAAGCTGCTCTAATCTGAAAATGCCATTTTTAACGCCAAAAAAAGCTAAAGCCATGTAAACCGACGTGATATCAAAAAGTAAACCCCGGTTTACATCATAGCTAATCACTCAACATTAATATGCCATAATAAACCCTGCCAAAAGCCCTGTGTCCCCTCACCCCTTCTCCGTCACTAAATACCTTCCTATATGTATTCCAAACTCCAAACTGTACGAAAAATCAAACATGAATCAGAAGTAACCGTGGTCTAGATTATTGGGGCGCGTTGAGGATATCGGGCATCGCGGCTGGCTGCGCATGCTTCTTCTCCGGGCTCCCCCGGAATGCCAATGGTGCAGAAGAAACTGCCACAGGGCTTGCAGGTGCAGCATCAGTGCTACGTTCCTCGGTCTTGGCGCCAGACGGGTGCACCAATTGCTCCGTCGGTCTGATCTCAACTGGGAGCTCAGCTTTCGTTTCAAGCACAGCCACGGGCGCGGGTGATTCCTTCATGGCAACTTCGGTGACAGGCTGCGCTGTGATTTCCGCCACCACTGGCTTCTGGTCCTCCACGTCGGGCGTGGGCAAAGCATTCGGAACTGAGTCGATAGGGCTGAGGGCAGTTCTTAGCTTAGGCGGCGTGACTTCGAGCTTGACAACAAGACTCTTGGGGTTCTCTTCAATGTCATCATCCACCATCGCCTCATCAGCATCGAACTCGTCCTCTTCCTCCTCCGACTCCTCAGGTACATGCACATCTGCATCCTCTTCATCGTCTCCGAAATCAGCCTCACTAACAGCGTCATCAGAGTCCATGGAGCCTCTGCGACTGCGGCCACGACCATTTGCTTCATTCCACCCGTTCGTGGAACTCGCCGCGGCAGATCGCCGTGGTCTTCCGGTAGGTCCAACAGAATCCTCTTGGTCAAGTTCAGAGTAATCTCCTTGCACACTGGCTGTAGCACTGTCATCGCCTGCTGTCATTCGAGGTGGTGCACGGATCTGGCGTCCGCTGGCTGTCGTGACAGGACCAGTTTCCGCAGGTGTGTTTGCTCCAGTATTGCGTGCGGAGCGACGGTTCGTCGAATCGGAATAAAAGATATCCTCGTCATCGGAGAATGTATATTTTACACGCTTGCCACGAGTTCGGCCCTCGTACATGGAAAAGCCCGGCTCCGGTCGCTTGAACTGCTCCTTGCGCATTTGGCGATACTCTCGGCGCCTTCGTTTCTGCGTAGCCATTCATATTAGTGTAAATTCCAGGCCCCTTGTCCCTGTTTTAATTAGGCACTCACATCTTCACCAGCTTCAAAGCGGGGAATTGCCTGCAGCATCTTGTGGCTCAGTTTCTTCGCCTTCGGGCCACCATCCTTCTTATCGAGCTTCTCCGCCAGCGCCTTCAATTCTTCAATTGAGCCGGCAACACTCCACCAAGTCCGGTTAGCCCCCGCGGGGTTGCTTTCTCTGTATACGCGGAAGGCTGTATCATCCTGGCCTTCCACCAAGAAGTATCTTCTCTTGTCGCCGTCGGAGCCCCAAGGCTGAACTGCGCGTGGCTGGTTTAGATCATCTTCGTGTCGATTTTGTTTGTAGGCTTGATTTATAATGCTCTTGACGCTGTCGGAAGAGGACATGGTCCAGAGAATGAGGGTCCGGAGGAGTATAAGCTACAATAATAGCAATATTAGCGATCGGGGTTTTGTTTGGTCTGTGGTTCAGCGCATACTCGTTCTGTCGGGGTCATGGTGTTGAACCCGCCGCCACCAGACAAGGGGCTCTTGTCCTCCCATGATGCTGGCCACTGGCCCTTGTGCGACGCCAGCGCGTCCTCTAGCGCTCTGTTGTAATGTCCAGGTCTGTGGTCAAAGTTTAGCGGTTTATTTGCAAGGTTCGGGGTCGCGTTGGTCATACTTGACATCTTGCTTGCGATTCAGCAACAGTCCTAGTAGCGCGCACAGAAAGTGTTCCACGCGGTCCCCTGGAATGGGCTCGACCACATCACGCTCCAGCTCCTGAGGTCCGAAATTCGCGAGTGACTTTGGCAGCGCGTCGGTAAATCGGCTTCTAAACATGACGATGAACTGCTCACGTTAGTATGAAGCCCTCACGGTTGCAGTGGCGAAGTTGGCGGAAGGTGGATGCAGCCCAATTCCGGCGCGGGCAAACAGCACGCACCAGCTCAGCTGGCGGTAGAACATACGGCAATATCAGGGTTGTCGGCGAGGACGTATTCGTGTGCAGGCGAGGGCGACCGTTTTCTCGGTGGCGGCGATGGCGATCTAGGCGGTTGTTCCGACACTTTGGAGAAGAACTTCAGAATGCCGCCCTTCTTGGACGCTCTGCCATCCTGGCCAGCCTCAAGCTCGTCATCGGATGGGACTGGAGAAAGAGACGAGAGCGATGAAAGATCTGATGAATCGTCGTCGGAGGCCATTTTGTGAGCTTCGATTTCCTCCCTGTGAATGGTTGGTGTTGGAGGAGGCAAAGGGTGCAGAGTTCCAGATGTGAGGCGTGGCATGCGACTAAAAGTAACCGCGTCGAGGGACCCGCGAAAGCTAACGCGCCAGCGCTCATAGGCCAATCTGCCCAGCACCTTGGCCATTACGGCTCAGTGACACTAATGAGGTACAGCTTTTTTTTTTTAGAGCAATTCGCCCATTTCCAACTCAATTGTTTCACAGTGTTTAAATGCATGTTATCAATGTGCCTGGTCTCTTTCAAGGCCAGGGAACGCCTGCGGCTGTCGCAAAGACGAAAGCTCGCGAGAACTGAGGGAAAGACGTGTCGCAGCAAGTTTTACAGTGTGTTGGAGTCCCATTTTCGCTGTTGGAGCGTGTTTGCTTCGATTTCCCGCTGTTCAAAAGGACCAGAATCGAATGAGTGGCTCTGAGCAACGACAATGGGCTCTGCCGACAGAAACGATGCAGCGCACACCGGAGTCAATTTACCTATTTTAATACCCTGCGTAGTTATAAATCTGATAGAGGAAGATTATGTTGCGAATTGAGTAGCAAAATAAACAAAGCGGTCTAGCATTTGCTCCTGATATTGAGATCTGCCTGAATTCCGGCATCCCAGCACGTCAAACTCGCTGGAGCACTTTACGCGTTCCACTCGGAACGTGATGACTTAGCCTGCACGTGATCCAGTGAGAGACCCCAGCCACAATGGCCGCTACAAGCCACATCCTGGTGACCCACCCTGAGGCAGAGAAATTCTGGCGGAAAATATCCCAAGTCCCGCTAGGGTCACGTGGTGAGGGCTGCTCTTTTCGCGGTGGACAGGGCCCGCACACAAAAATTATGTCGCCCCAAGCGAACGCCAGGGCTTCCCGTTAAACAACCAAGCGGCAAGAGATAGGTAATTGGCATCCCAACCCACGCATCTCGACGACTCGCCACTAACATCAATCCCTCGGATAGATACTCTTCGAGTAAGAAGTCGCCATGGGTCGTGTTATTCGCAACCAGAGAAAGGGCCGTGGCTCCATCTTCAGTCAGTCTCTTCCCGACAACCGAAATTTCGACGATGGCTTCGAACAGGTCGACGATCGGTAGAATTTATTTTTCAATGCGTACTAACCATTGGGAACAGCGGCCAACACCCGCCTGAACAAGAACCCCGCCAAGTTCCGTACTCTCGACTATGCTGAGCGTCACGGTTACGTCCGTGGTGTAGTCAAGGACATCATCCACGATGCTGGTTAGTAAAACCTTGGGAACAATCCTACGACGAAAGACGAACAACACGCCTCGACTCGCGCGATTGGGAACGAATGGACGGAGAATATTGGACAAGGAAGCTGACACAGGTTTGATTCGCAGGTCGCGGTGCTCCCCTCGCCAAGGTCGTTTTCCGTCACCCCTACAAGTTCAAGCAGGTCTCCGAGACCTTCATCGCCAACGAAGGCATGTACACTGGCCAGTTCATCTACGCCGGCAAGAAGGCCGCCCTTACCGTCGGCAACGTCCTTCCCCTCGGTGAGATGCCTGAGGGTACCGTCGTCTCCAACGTCGAGGAGAAGATTGGTGACCGTGGCACTCTCGGCCGTACCTCTGGTGGCTACATCACCATTGTCGGCCACAACCCCGACGAGGGCAAGACCCGTATCAAGCTGCCCTCTGGTGCCAAGAAGGTTGTGCACTCGAGCTCCCGTGGCATGATCGGTATCGTCGCCGGTGGTGGCCGTACCGACAAGCCCCTTCTCAAGGCTTCGCGCGCCAAGCACAAGTTCGCTGTCAAGCGCAACAGCTGGCCCAAGACTCGTGGTGTTGCCATGAACCCTGTTGATCACCCTCACGGTGGTGTATGTGTCCCCGGAATGTACAAACGCGCAAAGTATGAGGCTGACAACTGTAACAGGGTAACCACCAACATATTGGTAAGGCTTCTACCATCTCCCGATACGCCGCCCAGGGTCAAAAGGCTGGTCTCATTGCCGCCCGCAGAACAGGTCTGCTGCGCGGTACCCAGAAGACGAAGGAGTAAGGCAGGGCGATGTCTGGATTTCATGGTCTCATTGGGATGGTGTTATAGTGGCGTGCTTACATCTAAGGATGGTACTGCTGGAAGTAGTATTCTAGACCCAAAAGCAAGTACAATGGATGACATTTTAGCGCACTTCCAAAAAAAATTCTTTACTTTGTTCTACCTATTTCGTCGAATACTGCGCGATGGGGGCCTGTGAAGATGAGGGAACGCGAAAATGTGTACGACTTGTGCTGCTAGTTATAGACTTGCAGCATTAAAAAAAACTTGGAATACGAGTTGAATGACAACATTAAATTCATGATACAGAGCGGCCATCTAAAATGTTTTGGGAGACGATTCTGCATGATTTGTCCGAGGATCTTTGTCTGCCACAAACCGCTTGTCAATGGCACTGCTATCCCTTCCGGCCGACTTTTAACAAAATTGTCTCAAAGTTATGTAGAGCCTATTATTTCTCCACAAACAAAGATTTGTCTCGCAATATCTTTTCTCTCCCAGCATATCGTTTAACAGTGTGGTGGGAGAAAACCCAGTCAGCTGGGAGGTACGTACCAGAAAAAAATGCACCTTTGGCGGGCGGCGCCCGCCAGGTACCTGGCCGCCGACCCCGCCATAGCTTTTCAGAAAATCTCCCCTCTGCCCCTCCTTGAATCTCAAACCTCCAGAAACCATACCAAAAAACAACCACCCGAATCTTCAATTTTCAGAGAATCGATCATATAAAAATGGCCCCTACCAAGGAATACGCTCTTCTCTGCTTGGAGAACCCCCTCCTCGGTAAGTCATCTCTCAATTTCCCTATGTGCCAGCTGCAACAGTGGCGCGGGGTTTGTTGAAAGCAAAAAAAACCCGTTGGGCCAATAAAGCCCGCGGGGCATTCAGCACACGCTGGCGAAAGACGACGATGAGGGCATTCCGCACCGCAATGACAACAGACAACAGGTGCTAACGCGGAGAAATTTTGTAGACATCCAGGCTGTCGGTAACCAGGAGCTCCTGGACAAGTACGAGCTCAAGGCCAACGACGCCATCCTCGCCGAGGACAAGCACAAGCCCCTCTATGAGGACCTCCTCAACAACTACGAGGCCAAGCTGATTGCCGGCGGCGCCGCACAGAACAGCGCCCGTGGTGCCCAG
>JANAKD010000408.1:0-20068 GCA_027627215.1 Lecanicillium saksenae | reverse complement strand
TAAATTAAAAATCTTATAAAGAATAATATTATTTATATTATAAAAGAAGACTTCTTTTTTATATTTTACTTTATATCTTATAAAATAATTATTAAAGAAAATATTTAAAGTGGTTATTAAGATACTAAAATTATATCTTTTAATCTTAAAAAAGTTATTTTTATATTAAATCTTAAGTTTATAATATTAAGTCTATAAAACTTATATCTAAAAATAATTAAGTCTTAAGTCTTTAAAATACTAAGTATTATAATAAAGGTAATTATATAAATATTTATTTTAAAAAAATAAATAACTAATTATCTAAATAACTTTTTAATTAAAAGCCTTAATATATTAAAGAGTTTATAAAAAGATATAATAATTATTATATATAAGATTACTCTCTTTTATACATAGATATATAGTTTTTAAATTATAAATAAATTAATTAATAAGTATAAGTAAATAAAAAAATTAAATTATAAACTAAAAGATCTCTTTTTATATAAATTATAAGAGATTTACTAAATTAAATAAATATAAATAATTAAATAAAGGATAAAATATAAGCTTATAGTAGTTATAAGGCTTAAATTAAAATAAATATTTATTAATATAATACCTATAATAAGACTAGTATTATAAACGCTGTACAAGGGACGCTACTGTGTGACCGCGGGGCTGAGCCGACCCTATGGGCAAGGCTCAGCGCGACCCAATTAAGACGCGGGGTCACGTGATGGCTTATTAGATCATTTAGATGATCTAACTATAAAGGATCATTAAGATAGTTAGATAAGCTAAATAATCCTAGAGAATAATAGAGAGATAGATAAGTACTTAAGGATAAAGTAGTTCTATAGTATAAGATAGTCTAGATCTCTATTAATTAATCTAAGTAATAGTTCTACTATTAAGAGTTAATCTCTTAATAGACTTATATACTATAATACTACTATAAACTACTTATAGCTACCTAATAGCTATTTAACTTAACTTACTTTTTAAAAAATAGACTCTTTTATAACTTAGAAATAAGTTATTATTATATTTTAATTAATCCTATTTAGTAAGTTACCTTAAAACCTTAAGTAGTTAATTAAGATGTCGTCTAATAATGGAAATTATAATACTATTAATATTATTATATAGTTAGTTAAGGAGGTTAAATGCCTTTAAGAATAGAATAATACTCTTATTACTATATAGGAAATACTAAAAATAACCACTAAATCCCTTAAAAAGGATATAAATAAGTTAGAAGATACTCCTATTACTATACCTAAATTCCCTAAGCTGGAACCTTTTAATGGCTATAAGGGCGATATATAAACCTTCCTTATATAAGTAAGGGCCTATCTTAGAGTTAATTCTAAGACTCTTAAAACCCTTAAAATAAAGATAATAACTATTAAAGGGTTCCTTTAAGGAAAGGTATTAAAATAATAAGAGCTAATACTATATTAATACCTTAAGTATAGAGTTAAGGCTAATATTAAAATAGTCTATATATTCTTAAATTATAATATATTTAAGGACTAACTATTAAGTATATTTAGTAATCTTAATAAATATAAGCTTATTATTTAATAACTTACTAGCCTTAAATAGACTAAATCTACAGCCTACTATACTAGGGAGTTTAAATAAATTATAGCTAAGCTTAGTGATTAGGGAAATAAACCTAAGATAAAGCTCTTCTATAAAGGACTTAAAGAAGAACTTAAAGATAATATTTACTATAATAACTAACCACCACTATTTAATGATTTTATAGAATTAGTTATTAAAGTAGATAACTGTTTATATAAGTATAAGTAGGAAAAAGGAGGATAGAGTAGTAGTAGAAGCTTTAGAAAATTTAATAAACCTAATAGTAATAAGTTATATAAAGGTAATACCTCTTAAGGCTATTACTCTAGACCTATAGAACTTAATATTATAAATAAGAAAACCTTTAAATACTATAACTATAAGAAGCTAAGCCATATAGTAAATAAATATAAAGTACTAAGAAAAAATACTTAGAAACTAGTAAGTAAAGGATGGAATATTAGTGTAGCTAATTATAAAAAGTTACTTATCTAAAATATTAGTATAATAAATAGTAAAGAATATATCTTAGATACTAACTACTTTATTAATATTACACACTATAATATTTAATCCATCAATAATACTAGCTCAGAGGATAAAGACTGGGAACATAGTACCTAACCTCTAGTACCTAAAGCTAATATACTATAAATATAACTAGACCCCTAGGAACTTAATAAAAGTTTTAAAGACCACTATAGTCTAATAGGATAATGATTTTATAATAAAGGAGAACTTATATAAGCCACGATTACTAGAATAAATATTACTAACCTACTTATACTCCTTTTAAGCCTAGAAGAAAGGTAAGAACCACTATATATTAGTAAGGACCACCTAGAAATAGGGCTTATATACTAAAACCACACTATAATCTTATAAGCCTTATATCCTTTTAATTACTATATATATTACCTCTAAAAGAAGCTAGACTATTAATAACTTCTTAACTATAATCTATATAATAACCTACTTAAAGAAACTAATCTTAGGTACTAGAAAATTAATACTTAATCTAATAAGTTTATTATTATAAAATAAAATAATAAATTATATTATATTAAAGATAAAAACCCTTATATTATTTAAGTTATAACCTTATAATATAAAGAGGGTGGAAATAGTATAGTAGAAAGGCGCCTACTTAGCCTAAGCCTAATTAGTATAAATAGTAGATAACCTAACTATCACCAAAGCTCTAATAAACTAAGAAAGGAGAGAGCTTAAACTCTTTTTAATATACTAAGGGAACTAGACTAATTAAGAAATAATAACTATTATTACTAGTAAGACTAACTCTTTAATAGAGATTTAACCGGTCTTTATATACTATAAATATTAGTAATACTAAATACCTTATTATTAATATTTTTATTAATAAAATAGAAATTAAGGTAATAATAAATAATAGAATATAAAAAAACTTTATCTTACTAGATCTTATTAATAGATTATAATTACCTTAATATAAGAAAAATAAGCCCTACTAACTTATAAATATAAAAGGAGAAAATATTTAATATAATAATAAAGTAGTAGATTAGGAAACTATATAACTTCCTATCTCTACCTATAATTAGAATTATTATTTATCTCTTAATATTATAAAGATCTTAATATATAATATTATTTTAAGGTTACCTTAGTTATAAATAAGTAATCTTAGAGTTAATTAGAGAATAGGCTAACTTTAATAAGATATACTAGGATATAATTATAATAGGAAGAGTGGCCTAAAGAAGGTACCTTTACTAAGTTATAACTAGCCTTAAGGAATATATATAATTACCTAAGAGCTAAAAACTAATATAATAGAGATTCCTAAGGAATACTTAAAGTATAATAAGCTATTTAGTAAAGAGCTAGAAATAGGACTATTAAAATATTTATATTAAGACTATAAAATTAAACTCTAGCCTAGTAAGAAATTAATATTCTAAAAAGTATACTCCTTAAACCTAGAAGAAGATACTACTTTTAAGGAATACTTATAGGAAAGTATATATAAGGAATATATTTAACTATTAGAATTATTAATAAGATACCTAATCCTATTTATAAGAAAATAAAACAAGAAACTATAAATCTATATTAATTACTAATAACTAAATAAAATTATAATTAAAGATTATTACCTACTACCACTTATTATAGATTTATAAGATAAGATTAGTAAGATAAAATAATTTACTATCTTAGACCTTAAAGGTACCTATAACTTAATATATATTAAACTAGGAGAAGAATATAAGACCACCTTCTAAACTATATAAAGACACTATAAATACTTAGTTATACTATTTAGGCTAACTAATACTCTAGTAATATTTTAGAGAATAATTAACTTTATCCTATAAAAATAGATAAGATAAATCTATATTATATACTTAGATAATATCCTTATTTACTTAAATACCCTTAAAAAATATAAATAATATATTTATAAAATACTATAAATTCTATAAAATAATAAGATATTAATAGAATTTAAGAAATATTAGTTTTATAAATAAAAAGTTAAATTTCTTAGATATAAAATTACCTTAAGATAAGTCTAAATAAGCCTATTAAAAGTGGCAGATATTAAGGATTAGCCTATATTAACTACTATTAAGGAAGTTAGAGGATTTCTTAAATTTATAAACTTCTATTAAAGGTTTATATATAACTTTAATAAGATTATAATCCCTCTAATAGGACTTATTAAAAAGGATATTATATTTAAATAAAATAATAAAGTTAATAAAGTATTTAAAATACTTAAAAATAAAATCCTAAAAGAACTAATACTAACTATTATAAACCTCTTAAAACCCTTTAAAGTAGAAACTAATATATCTAACTTTATACTTAGTAGATAACTAAGGTAATAAGATAATAAGAGATAATTATACCTAGTAGCCTTCTTTTTAAAGAAACTTAATAGACTAGAAGAATAATATACTATACTAGATAAAGAACTTATAATAATTATTAAAGTATTTAAAGAATAAAAATACTATCTAATTAAAATAAACTATAAGGTAAAGATCTATATAAACTATAAAAATCTTACCTCTTTTATAATAATAAAAGACTTAAATAAATAATAAATTAGATAATATAAAACCCTTATTAATTATAGCTTTAAAATTATATATTAAAAAGGATCTAAAAATAAATAAATTAATATATTTAACTAAAGAGAGGATTATAAATTAAAATAATAAGTAGATAATAATCCCTTATTTATATTAAATAAGGATAGGAACCTTATACTTAATACCTAAAAACTTAATATAACCTAGTAAATAAAACTAAATAAAGAATAGAAGTAATATATTATTATATAAATTAAAAGTAACTTATATCTAGATAATTAGGAAATAAATCTATTTATATAAAAAGAAGATAATAACTTCTTATATAATAATTAGTAGTATATTCCTAGTATACTTTAGGAGAAACTAGTTAAAGAAATATATAAACACCTATTATATAGATACTAAGGTATAAGGAAAACTATTAGTTAACTATAATAATTATATAATTTTCTAAGTAATAGGAAGCTAATATAGGAAGTTATTAAGAACTATAATATCTATAATAAAGCTAAATTTAGATATTATATACCTTATAGAGAATTATAACTAATACCACCACTAAAATAAGTATAATAAATAGTTATTATAGATTTTATTATTAAATTACCACTATCTAAAGAACCACTATTAGGAGTTATATATAATAGTATTTTAGTTATAGTAGATAAACTTATAAAGTATACTTACTATATACTATATAAGGAATCTAGTAATACTAAAGAACTTATTTATATATTCTTTAAGATAGTTATTATATAATATAAATTACCTATATTACTTATATTAAATTATAATAAACTATTTATATTATATTTCTAGAAATACCTTATAGAGACTATAAAAATTAAATAAAGACTCTCTACTATATTTTACCTATAATTAAATAACTAAACTAAGATCTTAAACTAAATTCTTAAATAATATTTATAATACTATATTAACTACTAATAAAACAACTAGGTAAAATAACTACCACTTATATAATARRCTTATAATARCTCTAARATTAARAGTATTAARATATTACTATTTAAAGTAAACTATAGATATAATCCTATTATTAAAATATATATATTATARTATATATATATATTAGTAGYTATAATATAAGTAGTAATAATTATAGAAATATAAAAAGAATTATAATAAAAATAGATATTTTTATAAAACTATATAAAGTACTATATARATAAGAAAAGATTACTARTATTAATTATAAAGAGGGGAGATAAAGTTTATCTTTTATATAAAAATATTAAAACTAAATAACCTAGTAATAAACTTAATTAGAAGAAACTTAGACTATTCCTTATTAAGAAGAAAATCTTAAATATTAACTATAAACTATTATTATTAGATAGAATAAAAATCTATTTAATCTTTTATATTTTTTTATTAGAAAAAGTATCTAATAATATTACTATTATTAAAGATATTATTATAGAATTATTAAATAAATATAAGGTTAAATAGATACTTAAGGTATAAGGAAATTATAAGAATTATTATTATCTTATTTAATAAAAAGGATACCTWAACTTTAAAAATACCTARGAACTAATTAAAAACCTTAAGAACTATTTAATATTACTTAARTAGTTTTACTCCTAAGGAAAGTATCTTAATTAAAWATATAAATAYTATYTAATAACTTAATACTAAACTTAATATCTAAGGAATATATTAATATAGGGTCTAGATCTTTAGAAGGAGTAGGAAGGACCCTTATAGCCTTTTAAAGCTATTCTACTTCCTCCTATTTTATATATTTTAACTCTTTAATATTATTAATACTATATATTATAGTATATATTATCTTTTTAAACTATAATTTCTTTTATTTTTATAGGCGGTATACTTTTATATTTATATATTTAAGCTCTTTTTTAATAACCTCTAATTTAGACTTAGCCTTTTAATATTATATACTAATATAATAAAGCTATTATAGGGTAAGAGGATTTATATTATAGTAGGACTAGTTAAGATAGATATATTTATAATAGTAAGATAAGTTAATATTAGATACCTTATAGTTTTAAAGGCCTTAGTCCTTATAAAAAGAATATATAGGTATATTTACTAAATTAATAAATATTAACTTAAGGAGGGTATTTTATTTATTTATCTTATAGGAAGGTTTCTTAAAATAGATAAGAGGTCTAGTAATATAATTAGATAATATAATAATATATAATAATAAAAAAAGGAAAAATACCTAGTATATTTAGCTGACCTACTATAGTGGCTTTAAGGATAAGACTAAAGGAAGGAAGGGTATTATATTATAAATACTATATAAGGGGATACTACTATATAATTATAAGGCTAAGTTAGCCCTATAGGTAAGGCTTAATATAACCTAGTTAAGATATAAGGTTATATAATAGCTTATTAGATTATTTAGATAATCTAATTATAAAGGATTATTAAGATAACTAGATAAGCTAATAATCCTTAGGAATAATAGAGAGATAGATAGGTACTTAAGGATAAGGTAGTTTTATAATATAGGATAGTCTAGATCTCTATTAATTAATCTAAGTAATACTTTTACTATTAAGAGTTAATCTCTTAATGGACTTATACGCTATAATACTACTATGAACTGCTCATAGCTACCCTGTAGCTATTTAACCTGACTCACTTCCTAAGAAGTAGACCTTTCTGTGACTTAGAAATAAGCCACCGTTATAGTTTAATAATAAAGTCTAAAATAATTATCTTTTAAGCTTTATTTAATAATAAGATTAATTATAATTCTTTATAAAATATATATTATCTTAGTTTAACTTTATTATATATATTATAATTTTTTATAACTTTTTATATTAACTTCTTACTTTTTAAGAAATTATAAGACCTTTTAAGTTAATTAATTATTTTTCTTATACCTTAATATTTATATAATAAGTATATATAAGTGTCTTTAATTAAGTCCTTTTAAAATATATTAAAGATATATTAATATTTATTATATAAAAAGGTCCTTTTTAATTTATATATAAATAGGTTTATTTCTTAATTATCTAAATATAGATTTTATTTTATTCTTTTTATAATTCTTTATATTTATAATATAATTAATAAGTAAGTCACCTAAATAAGTAAGTCGCCCGCCCCACTTTTTATACCTTAAAGGTGATTTTTTAAAAAATTATAATTCTTCTAATTTACCTTTAAAATATTATCTTTTTATTATATATATTTTTAACTATAAGATATATACTATATTAAATCCTAGAAAATTCCAGAATTCTCTAGATTTAATATAGTATATATCTTATAATAAGAAGTATATATACTAAAAAGATAGTATTTTAAAGATAAGTTAAAGTTACTATAATTTTTTAAAAAATCGCCTTTAAGGTGTAAAAGTGGGGCGGGCGACTCGCTTGTTCGGGCGACTCGCTTATCAACCACGTTAGTAGTAATATCTATATAAATATAATCCTATTAGCTATTAACCTAGTTAAGAATAGAGGTATATTAGGAATAATATATTATTAGTTATAACTAATAATCCCCTTATTAGTACTAGTAGACCCTTAGAGGAGAGTGTTACAAACGCTGTACAAAGGTGTTACAAACGCTGTACAAAGGACGCTACTGCGTGACCGCGGGGCTGAGCCGACCCCATGGGCCAGGCTCAGCGCGACCCAATTAAGACGCGAGGTCACGTGAATCGACCTAGATTAATAGCTCGAGGCTTCAAGCCAGCGAGCCCTAAAAAGGATTAAGAGGATCTATTATTAAGTGGATAGATCTAGGTTCTATAATAGAGAGATAGATAGGTACTTAAGGATAAAGTAGTTTTATAGTATAAGATAGTCTAGATCTTTATTAATTAATTTAAATAATAGTTTTACTATTAAGAGTTAATCTCTTAATAAACTTATATATTTATAATATTATTATAAACTACTTATAATTACTTTATAACTATTTAACTTAATTTACTTCCTAAGAAATAGACNTTTTTATAACTTAAAAATAAGTTATTATTATATTTTAATTAATCTTATTTAATAAGTTATCTTAAAACCTTAAGTAATATTTACCTTTTATAATATCTACTATTAATAAAAAAATATTAACCTTATTAAGACCTTTATTTAATAACTTATTAAGGTACTTATTATAGACTTAATAGAGGATATTATTATATAAAAGCTAGATAAAGAAATTATAAACCTTTAAAATAAAATAATATACCTTTATAAGTAGTTAAGGGAGTTATAAGCTAAAGAGAAGAGAGTTTATAAAATACCTAAGTTCCTTAAACCTAATATATTTAATAAAATAAAAGAAAGTATTTATACTTTCCTTACTTAAACTAAAGTTTACTTAAAAGTTAATAAGTCTATTATTAAGAAGTTAATTAAGATTTTTTATATTAAAAACCTTCTTACTAATAAAGTAATAAAATAATAAAAGTTAATATTTAGGGATTACCTTAATAATAAAAAGTTAGATAATAAAACTACTAAAATCTTTAAAAATTATAGAAATTTTAAAGAAGTCCTATAAATAACTTTTAAAGACCTTAATAAGGTTTAGATTATAATATATAAACTAAAGACCTTTAAGTAAATTAGTTTTATATAATACTTAATTTAAGAATTTTAATATATCTTATCTTACTTTAATTAAGATAATAATAATATTATAAAAATATTATATAATACTTTATATAAAAATATAAAAGATAAAATTATAAAAGAAAATTAACTTAATACCTTTAATAAATTTATTAATAAAGTTATTAAAGTTAATAACTAATTATATATTAAATAACTTAAATATAAAAGATATAATAATTTTAAAGCCTTTATATAATAATAAAAACCTAATTTAAATAAATAATAAAATAAATTTATAGTTTATAAGACTTACTTAAAACTAATAAAACTTAATATAATAAATAAAAAAACCTTTAAGTATTATAATTATAAAAAACTAAAATACTTAATAAATAAATATAAAATACCTAAGAAAAATACCTAAAGACTTATAAATAAAAAATAAAATATTAATATAATTAACTATAAGAAACTACCTATTTAAAACCTTAATATAATAAATAATAAAAAGTACTTTTTAGATATAAATTAATATTAAGTAAATAAAATATTTTTATTAATTTATAAAAGATTAAAAAATAGTAGATATTAGCTTTTTATCTTAAATAGATATAAAAATCACTATTTAATTATATTTAAACTTTATTACTAAGAGAATAATATTATTATACTTTATATATTTATTTATTTTTCTTATATACTTTAGTCTCTTAATATTAGTTATTTTAGTCTACTAAAAAAGGTATATAGGTAGTAAATTAAAGATCTTA
Organism: Lecanicillium saksenae; assembly: GCA_027627215.1. Taxonomy (NCBI): domain Eukaryota; kingdom Fungi; phylum Ascomycota; class Sordariomycetes; order Hypocreales; family Cordycipitaceae; genus Corniculantispora; species Corniculantispora saksenae. The sequence continues at coordinate 10,054 of JANAKD010000408.1, read as the reverse complement.
TTAAGACTAATATTACTTATATTATAAAAAATAACTTTTCCTATATTTTCTTTTACTTTTTATTAATTAATAATAAAAAAATATATTTAAGATAGTTTTTAAAAAGCTAAAATTATATCTTTTAATCTTAAAAAGGTAATTTCTATATTAGAACTTAAGTTTATAATATTAAGTCCTCTAAACTTATATCTTAGTTTTATAGGCTTTTAGGTCTTTAAGATATTAAGTATTATAATTAAGATAGTTATATAAGCTTTTATTTTAAAAAAAAGGATAAGAAATTACCTAAATAACTTTCTAATTAAAAGCCTTAATATATTAGAGAGTTTTAAAAAAGGTATAATAACTATTATATATAAGGTTACTCTTTTATATATATAAGTCTATAGCTTTAAGACTATAAATAAGGTATTAAGTAAGTAGTAGTAAGCTAAAAAAACTAGATTATAAGCTAAAGGATCTCTTTCTATATAGGAAGGAAAGGATTTAAAGGATTAAATGGATATAGATGGTTAAGTGAAGGAAGAAACGCGGACTTATGGCGGTCGGAAGGCGAGGGTTAAAACGCGTAGTCGTCGGTGTGGTGTCTGTGGTAAGACCGGACATAATGCGCGTACTTGTATTATAGATGTGGAAACTAGTGAGGAAGAGGATTCTAATTAGAATTAGATGTTTTTTTTATATTGTTGTTGAATTATTGATGGTTGAAGGCCGCAGGGTCTAGGAAGGTGCGCTATTTTACTTGTCTACACTACTCGCTTATCAACCACATTATATCTTAGAGTAGATATAATAAAGATAATAAAATATCTAGGTAGTTAGAATAAAAATAACCTTATTTAAATAATATATATACTAAAAAAGGGGGAGTATTAAGGTTATTATATTAATACTAATTAGTATAATTAGGTTATAAAATAAAGTTATATAATATTATATAATTTACTAATAAGGCAATTAATTAGTATTAGTATTATTATAATTAAGTAAGTAGTATTAGTATAGGCCTTATTAATCAGTACTGCTTGTTGAGAAGTCTGCTGCTCTACGAATCTAGCCATGTTGCAACTGACCAGGATGACCAAAGGGCGGATTTAGAGGACCTGAATGATCGCACAGGATACGAAAGAGGCTACAAAATTCTCGTTGACTTTGTTATCCGCATTTGTAACGGTGCAGGCATATGCAGAAGAAGTGGCAGCTCTCAAACCTGAAGCGTAGTTAACTTCAAAGTGTGGTTGTTTGAAAAGTGAAATAGCCGTTTTGCCCATGACTGTAAAAATTCAAGAATAATAACGAGAATTATTTTTCACACAATGGTACCATCGTGTTTCTGACACTTTCTCAGCTGGGCCATGGAGTGCCTACTCGTGCCACGCAGCCACATCACCAGCGCGGTGTGGGTGCGTGCGTGGCACGAGTAGCGCTACAAGTAACGTCGGCCACCCACCTACCGGTCACCCCCCCYTTTCCGTTCACGTCTCCGCTACTGCCACCACACCCAACCTTCGTAATAAGATACGCGTTTTCTTAGTATACGATAATTATTTCTACTTTAAAATTTACCTACGTGTTCTCAATAGGCAAATACACAGAAGAAGACCTTCGAAATACAATATAAGACGTATATAGCGGCATAAGCGGCCGGCAGGCTGCGAAGAAGTGGGAAGTGCCTCAGTCAACACTACAAGGTCAACTACATGGCATAATAACACGAAAGGAGGCTTTTAAGCAATATCAACGTCTTTTAGATACTTAGGAGAGGCATCTCTACGGCTGGATTTTAATCTAAGACGCCACTAGTAACCCTCCCACACATAATCAAGTCCAGAGAATAATAGTATAAGTCCTTAAGAATAATAGTAATCTAGAACCTCTTAATAAGAACTAGTTAAATGGTTTTTTAGCTCGCTATAAAGAGGTTAAGACACTAAGAGGTAAGAGACTTAATTTTAAGTATATAAATAGTGCCTTAACTAATATAATATAGGAGTTCTTTAAAATCCTTAAGATTCTAGCCATTAAGAAGATCCTACCCTAGAACCGGTATAATATAAATAAAATAGGCCTAGTAATAGGCCTTAAAGAGAATAATCTAGTACTAGGATTATTAGTAAAGAAAGTGGCTATAAAGAAGTAGTCTAGTTAATACTTTTAGAGTATAATTATTAAGTATATCTTAGCTACTAGTAAGCTAATTAACCTTATAGTTATTTTCTAAGGTAAGAGTATTTAATAGTAATAGTTTTCCTTAGCTTTTTAAAAATATTAAAATTAGTACTTCTATATATTATTAAGAGGTTAGATAAGTAATAAGATAACTCTTAATTAGCTATAAAATATCTTTATACCTTAAACTAAGCCTAATAGTAATAAGTGGTGACTTTTATTAGTTAATAGCTATAGTAGTTATTATATAGTTAAATTCCTTAAAGAATATTATATTAATAATATCTTCCTTATTTTCCTTTTATCTTATAGCTCTTATATTCTTTAACCTCTTAATATAGCTATTTTTAGCCTAATAAAGTAGGTATATTACTAAGTACTTAAGAAATACCCTAATAATCACAACTCCTCACTAGTTAGTAAAAGAATCTTTCTAGAGTATTATACTATAGCTAGAAGAGATAGTATAACTATTAAAAATATACTTACTAGTTAGAAAGGCTCTAGAATGTGGCCTCTTAATAAGATAAGGCTAATAAAGAGCCCTCTACTAATAAAAGAGGTGCCTCTAATTATATTACCTATACTAAAATAGTATTAAAAGTAGCTAAATTATAATATCTCTATACCCTCTAACTTATATAAATTAAAATGGCTTTTTATTATATTAATTATACCTTAAAGTAATACCTATAGAACCTAGCTAGTATAATAGATAATTTAGAAGCAAATTAATACTTAAAACACCTATCTAGTGATTATATAAAGCTAGATATTATAACTTAAGGCTAAGGTTAAGGTCTTAAGGCTAAAAAACATATAAAAGTTAATACTAATCTTAATACCGAATTTATTAAAGTTATAGAGGTTTAAAACACATAGTCTTAGCTAAAGAGGCAACTACTAGGTACTATAAGTAGCTTAATAATTAATATAGATAAATTTAAAGAGTCTAAGGGCTTAGGAATCAAATAATAGTAATTTTTTAATATCTATATTTTATTTGTTATTATTATAAGGCAGTTAAATAAAGGTGCGTGTTTAAGTGGGCTGAACGGAAAGGGGGGGTGACCGGTAGGTGGGTGGCCGACGTTAGTGCATATAAAAGAGGGAGGGCTGGATTACGGATGCGACAACGCTCCTATGTTTTGGCCAAGCGTCCAAAGAATAGCACATCCCGACCTCGCTCTTTTTTTCCTTAGTATCACGCTGTTCAGAGAGGGTTGCCAAGGTGCGCTAATATCATGCTGTACGCCGCTTTGTGCAGTTGTCGCTGGGCAGCTTTGCCACACATGCGAGCTTTGCTCCTTCCTATTCTGGTTGTATGTAGCGCCAGATGGGTCACCAGCTCTGTATATCTGGTTGTATGTAGCGCCGGATTCGTCACCAGCTCTGTATATCTGGTTGTATGTAGCGCTAGATGGGTCACCAGCTCTGTATATCTGGTTGTATGTAGCGCCAGATGAGTCACCAGCTCTATAATGTATTATGTTAATTAACATTGGCTTTCTGTAGCTGCGATATCTCTGTCGATGTCTTAATATATAGGCATAAACATCTATGTCGCACGCTCCTTACAGGGTCCATGGTTGCATCTCTCTATAAGGCTTTACTCAGACAACGTTTTACAAAACAATTAAGTTGATATATTGAACCAGTCGGCTCCTTTATTTAATTGTTAGGTTGACCGAAATAGCCAATTCTTGACCCCAGCCTTGCCTAAGCCACTCGTTTTCGCGTTTCGCCCACTCGTTCTCGCGTTTCGCCCACTCGGGTCAGGTAAGGCTGTGTCTCGGTTCGCTCGGCATTCTCAGCCTGATAGCACAGATAGCCTTCGGTATTTTCATCATCTCCGCGACAGCATAGCTCCGAGGGCAGTGATGGGTTCGGTAAATTTCAACGTCATCAACACTGCCCTATATTCTTGATACGAGCTTTGCCCTTTTCGCTCTTGTAGAAGGAAAAGAATAAATACCGTGTCCCCTGCCAAGAATTATGAGTCGCATCACTCATACCATCCGCATCTTCCCTTTTATGAGATATACCAAACCGAATTAGCCCTTTACCGCTTCTTGTCGCTGTACTCCAAGTCATCATGCTAAGCGCCTCAGTCCTCATTGTTGGTGCTGGCCCTGTTGGACTTTGGCTAGCCATACAGCTGCGCACTGCTGGCATCGACGTTCTTGTCATTGACTCGATGCCTTCGAGCGATTCGCGCAGCCCGCACTCGAAAGCACTGGCTATGTCTGCCGGCACGTTAGCAACATTCGGATCCCGGGGATTGGATGCTGCATTTCTGGAACACGGCATTCCCTTGCCAACTGGCCACTTCGGTGGTCTCCCAACTAGGCTCAACTTCGATTACGAGACTCTGGGTCAGAAGCATTCGTTTGGTCTCGCAATACCTCAGACCAAAACGGAATCTATCCTCCAGTCCGAGTGCGAATCTCTCAGAACTCGCTTCGAATGGGGTCTTGAGCTTACTACCCTAAAGCAAAACGAAGACAGCGTTGTTGTAACAGCCATCAGGCACACCGCAGGTGGTGCCGACGGCCTGCAAGACGTTCGCATCACTGCTTCATGGGTCGTTGGCTGCGATGGAACGCACAGCGCCACCCGGTCTGCTGTTGGCATCGCATTTAACGGCGAACCTTCCACTATCAAAGGCGTAATGGCTGATTTCCAGATGGATAGACCGTATGGGCCTGTTCCAATATTAGATCCGCAGCCTGGTCAAGAGAATCGGGTGCGGCCTCTCCTCACCCCTATTGGCGACGGCTTGCATTATCGCATCGTTGACGTACGAGAGGACAAGAACCCTTCGCAGCTGTCTTTGGATGGAATTCAAAACCTTCTCCAGGCCCACTATGGAACTGACTTTGGCGCGCATTCCGTCGTATGGTCTTCTACATTTGGCAGCGCCTTTCGTCTTGCCGGAACTTTCCGTCGTGGTCGCGTCCTGCTAGCAGGAGATGCTGCACACCAATTTCTCCCAGCTGGTGGCCAGGGTATGAATCTCGGCATTCAAGACGCTACAAATCTGGCTTGGAAGCTTGCGCTGGCTGCCAACGGTACTTCGGATCCCGCGACAGCGGACAGGCTATTGGACACGTACAGTAGCGAACGACTGCCCGCCGCGCAGGAGACGGTGCAAAACACCATGGCGCAGATGGCACTTTTCACTGCAAATTCCTTTCAAGATTTTGCTCTGCGCAACGTGCTGAGCGAGGCTCTCAAGTCTACAGAGCTCAATCAACTGTGGGCGAAGCGAGTGTCGGGATTTGGAGAACCTCGAAGTCCATACCGAAGCGCAACCAATCAACATCACTGGATGGTTGGAACCCGCCTCTCCCATATACCGCAAATTGATAGATTTTCGGGTCTGTTTGCGAAACTCGCTTCCTTTAGCCAGTTCGCACTCATTACCTTCTCTGAGCGCGCATCGCCCGCTTCACAGGACGCGTTGCAATCTGTCTGTAGCCAGTGGCATGGCCATGTGCAGATGTTGAACTTTACTGCACCGGAGGAAAGTCGTTGGAGCAATATTTATGCAGTAATTATTCGTCCGGATGAGCGTGTGGCGTGGGTTGCGGAGACGAACTCGAGTTCATTGAGCGTGGCGAAATCTCTGGAACAATTTCTACAAGTATGGCTCTGAACTCCATCGGAGCACATGATCTAGATTAGTTCATAAGTTAACAGCCGATTCTCTCTTTAGAAAATGTAATCTGCTAAATCTAATTATGTAAGCAACTTATAGATTGAACTCCTTGGTAGTCAAATATGCCCAGCAGGCCCTGAAAAGGCAAGCATTCGCTTCCCCTTCTGTTATATGATACCACGCGCGGACTTCTGCGTGCTGATCGAGCAAGAAATCTTTCACAGATTGATGGCAGAAGTTAAGGGTTGGGTCATCCCCAGAACCCACCCAAAGATTAAGCTACAGACGGTTAGAATGTCGTCATAAACTACCAAGTTTTCACCACACTGTATCGAGCTGGTCTTCCAGGTTGCAAAGGCTGCTTTACTCTCATCATTCTTCAACGGTCGCCGGGTCGCGACCAAGCAGTGCAGGATGAACTAGGCATAACTTTGATTGCAAAGCTCAATGCGCTCCAATATAGCCGCGTATTTGTTGTAAAGTCCCCGAGGCAAGCACTCAAACATAGAATGCAGATCTAATTGGGGATGGCGTGCGATAGTCCTGATTTATATACGTTCTGTATTTCGTGCCGTTGCGTGTTCGAGTCTCTTTACGGCTGTAAAATATCCAATCCAATTCCTAGTTTTTTTAATTCTGCCGGCGCTCGTGAGATCGTTTTTCCTAATACCAGCTATCTGCGGCTCGCTGGGTTACAAATCGAATACGGTGGCTAACCCGCCTATAGTGGCCGTTTATTGGGGTATCCCTAGTGTGCTTGTATTGTATCAATAAAATGTAGTTGCAGCACACATGCAGGCCAGACAAAAATTGTAAATATTTGTGCTATAGCAATCCGTTGGTAAAGATGCCTGAAGCGAAATTGGACTTCTTTGATCATATCTCACCTGCTATGGTCCCGAAGTGCGTCCCGACGTCATAACTGCGCAGCTCCACACATGAACGCAGTAGGCCAACGTCGGCAGCAGAAGGACTTCGACTTTTCACTCACCGCGATTAAGTGACTTGCATCTATTTTATCATCATTGCCAATCATAATGGCAACACAAACGCAGACACAATACTTCGCCGAATCCTCCGGCGCCCATGGGGAGTCGTCGGGCCTCACCAAGGCGCGGTCGGTGGTGACAGTCAACAGCCTTGATATCCCCGACAACACATCGCCCAGCTTGATGATGGAGCTGAGCCGAGTTCGCAGTAGACAAGCTGATTCTGTTCAAAACCACGGCCATGATGATGGTGTCGGCCTTGCAGAAGAGCGCCACCCTCGCAGTATAGGTGCACGCGCGGCGGCTTGGTCGGCCAGATTGTGCACGGCGGCGAGGTGACGGGGGACATTTTCGGCGATGGCAGGTAGTCATACAGGCGAATTCCTCTGACCACTGCATACTGCGGGTCAGGTCGAGGGACGGTGAATTGAGACCTACACCAGCAGGCAGCGGCACTGCGACGTCCTCGCCGTGGAAGCGCACCATCGGCGTTTTGCCAGCCGCGGCGCGATGGAGCTGAAGGAGAAGCTGAACCAGAGCCATGCTAATGTTTCCACCGGCCGAGTCGCCGCTCAAAAAAAGAGACGATGCGGGAACAGCCTCGTGCCAGGATCCGGGCGGAGGGCGCAGCAATGACAGGTACGCTACAAACGCATCCAGCAGAGAGGCAGGGAACGGACCTTGCGGTGCCAGACGGTACCGTACCGAGAACACACGGCATTTTGCATATGTTGCATACGCCAGCGCGACAGGGCGCGTCGATACTGGGTCCATGAGATAGTTGGCGCCGCCATGAATATACAAGACCGTCACGTCCGTCTCGGCCGCCTTTGTCAAACTGTCAAATTTCTCTCGCTCGCTCATGCTCACCGGCTCCGGTTCTTTATCTGATACACCATGGCGAACACCTACCCACTCGCCGCTGACTTCCTGCAGCGGCGGCTTGGTGTATTGCTCACGGCCGCTGCCCAGGGCTGCGATGGCGTGGAATAGGTGCTCGCAGACGTCGCCGTCCTCTGGTGGCGGCGCAGGCAGCGTGGCCTTGCTCACCCACATCTTGCCGCGAATGGGTACGTCGTGCATGAAGAGCGCTTGCTGCTCGCTAATGCTCGACGCTGGCGAGTTGATGAGGAGGTCCCGCAGCATGGTGACGACGACCTCTGTGCGGAAATCCCATTTTCGCGCCGTAGGGCTCAGGGAGAGGACGTGGAAGACGATGGTTTTGATCAAGAGGGGGATTTTGGAAAGGATAAGTTGGGCGGTGTTTAACCCAAACGCCATTCTGGCGGTATTTCTTTTTGTTGTGCTTTGTTGATCTGATGTGCTGATGCGACACGGAGACTTAGCTGATGCCGAACTGCGGGACCAGCCGCGCTGGCCGGGAATGGGGCGGGTGTGCCTGGAATATAAGCCCACAAAGTCGATGATGCAGCTAAACCCCTCTAGGCTATTCTATCACTGGAACAGAGGATGTATATTTTATATTGAATGGGGGAACAGGAGAACGCGGGGACTTTGAGATATTGAACTAGAATCAGACCTGGCCGTCGTTGATAGCCCGAAGCATACGGCTGTGGGATTAAATCACGATTCTACAGACTGGCAGCAGTATTTGCACCCTGAATTTATTTGTGTTGGATCCACCAGCCCAAATATTACATTGCAATTCGTCCTGGAAAATCGGCCACGCTCCCTCAGCACAGAGCCAGGGGAAGGTGGTTGAGGGTATCGTGCTCCTTCCTCGCTTGGGGTTGACTCTTAGATCCACCCAACGCACGGGCGAGAGTATCACAACGGTGGGCTGGCGGGGATTAAAAAACATTGGAAAAGGCTGCTTGCCTCGTTCAATTGGCTGTCCAAGAGTTTTAATCCTGGACAGAGCTTTTGAACCACGTAATTTATGGCCGATGATGACACTGTTGGCTATGCGAAATGCAGCTCCGAGAGACCGTTCTTGAGAGTGCTGCGTATGGCTTCCTAATTAAGTCTGAGGTTTCTTTTAAATGAATAGGATGATATACTGTATTAATTGGGTGTATTTATAAATCATCTTTTCCTGTCTATTGATCTCTCTTTCTTTTTTTTTTTTTTTTTTTTTTTTTTTTGCTGCTTAGAATTGCTATGGAGAGGTATGCGGTTGTTCCCGCTTCAGTCTCGTCTACAACGAGGACCAGCCTTTTTCATCGATGAACCTCAATTTCCACAAGTCCTATCGCACACTGGTTAAAACTCTAAGATTATACCTCTCGTATCAAATTCTTCGCTGTGGTAATTCCGGCTTTATATTCGGATTGCAAAGTGCAGAGCCTGCCTCTAAACTTCTGTCGCAGTGACAACAGTCTTCACCGAAAAAGAAGCGCACGCGCGCCTACACAGTTTAGAATGCACAAAATCCAATCCATTGAACCGTTGATTTGATTGAGCTCTTCTGAAGCGAGATAGGCGATGGGAATACCTGCATTCAGCTACGTTACCCCATATTCCCTCCTCCCCGCCAGTGATCTGCGCGCGCCGTGACGTTGCACCGCCGCTAGCTGCTGAATTAGGAATGTCGGTCGTCGTGCGTCTGGAACACCAAGTTCCTGCTGACGGCGGCCGCGCCGTTTTTCTTCCTTCTCATGGCAACCTAGCTTAACCTCAATTCAAGCATCTTTAGAGTCAATTGGGCAGAATGGTAGCAGGAGCGCGTATTTTTGCTCCTCTGACGCTGCTGCTGTCGGTGGTCACCGCACAGGAGACGGGTAACCATCCCGACTGGCCGCGCTGGTGTGGTAAGGTGTACAAACCAGAGTAAGTCCGCACAACTAACCGAAGCCAAGCTCACGCCAAAGCCTCGGAAAAACTCAATTCTTGCGATGCAAGACCAGTTATCTAATACGGCACAGGTATCCCAGCTTTGAGCCCGGCGGCGAGTCTACAGAGCCACCAGCCTTGCCCAGCCCCGCGCTGGACGTCCAGTTCAAGCCACGCTACAACATCTACCTCGAGGGCGAAGCCCAAGGCGAGTTCATTGTCAACGCCGAGGTGTCCAAGTGGTTCGGGACACCATGGCCTAAGCTCGACACTCCGGCCGACGCACCGCCAGTCGTCTTCACCATCAACCTCGTCGCCGACAACAGCGTGCTCGTCTCGCGCAACGTCAGCGTCGGTACCCGCGATAGTCTCTTCGCCTTCAACCTGACCAGCCTTAAGCCGAGCTTCACGCCGTACAAGGTGGTGCTGTTTGGAGCGACCG
>JANAKD010000407.1:0-20070 GCA_027627215.1 Lecanicillium saksenae | reverse complement strand
AGGACTTTGTGGCGGGCGTGGTCGCCGACGACGTGGAACATGTCGGAGAGCTGGGCAGCGTGCCGTGGCTGTTTTCGCACATCAAGCTCACGATGCACGTGCACTTGTTTAAACTACAGGGGACCAAGGATTTGGGTGTTGGCGGTGCGGCGAATGGGCGCTGGTCTGATGATGTGGAAACCGAGTCCATGGGAACAGGCATGCGAAAGTGCTGGGACATGGTCAAGGAGGCCGCCTAACCGTCTACTGGCCTGTATTACGAAATCATGTATAAGAATCTGTATAATCGACTTGGGTATAATGTAAATATGTACATTCAGGAGAATACTAATGACACCATCGCATATTCTGGTAGCCACTAGCATCGATCTGCCCCTCCCTTCATTCCTCTTATTCTGTCCCGTCCTTCTCTTCTCTTCTCTTCTTTTTTCTTTTCCTCGCTTCGCTCGACGTGGGSTCGAGAATTCAAGTCGACTCCCGGGCCGACTGCACTCATTAGCGATTTTGGTGTCATGCTTGTGGTGGGATTTACATGCTAACTGATTAAAAGGCCAACGCCTACGCCCCCAACTGGGGCCCGACTATCTTCCAGTCCGCCCACGAGATCGCCAGCAACACCAAGCTCCGCGAGAGCCTCGCCGAGATTGAGGCGCAGGCCGCCTCGGAGAAGGCCTGGTGGGAGAAGCGCCGCGGCCAGATCCAGACCGAGTTCATCAAGGAGCTTGACCAGGAGGAGGAGGACACCGCGGCGACCGACGACGGCAGCAAGAGCGGCACCAAGGGCAGCAGCGTCGTCAGCGAGGACGAGGCCGTCATGGTGGACACGCCGAGCAAGGGCGGCAAGAACTAGAAGCGCGCGCGCAACGCGAGGCAGCGGTCCACGAAGAGGAATAAGAGCAGCCGGTGACGGTGACGCGAGGCGAAAGACTAGAAAGATGGCGTGTGAAAGACTTGGTCATGGTCTTGTCAAAAGGGTCGATGCATTTACACAGATGGGAGTCTTGGGCGCAATTTTTTCCTTGTTTTTTTTTTACAAGTAATTTACTTTTCTTGTTCAATATTGATTTAGGGATGCTGGACTAGAAAATAGGGGTAATGATGAAATTTTCTACCACTTTTTTTTTCTTGTCTGCTTAGCTTGGATGTGAATGTCAGCGTGTATGTTGTTGAAATGCACGCAGGTCCCTCGACGTTTGAAACCTTGCGGCTCTGCGCTTGCATGTCTGTCTCATACCTCATACTTGTTGGTCTGTGTTCTCTTCTCTTCTTAATGATATATCATTCATAAAGACAGGGGCATAGCAATCTTCACAACTATAAACCCGTATAGGCCTACCTACGCACTTAAACAGTAATAAAATTAATAAAAATAGCTAGCATGTCTGATAATGAGTCGCGTAGTTTGCCCCCACTTATTTACTAAAACTAGACTTACTCTTTAAAGAAATTATATAAATTATTTAAAATATTATAATAAGAAAGGTTTATTATTAAAAAAAATATATAAAAAAATTCTTATTATTTTTAAATAAATTATCTTCTATATAATATATTTAATAAGAAATTGGTATCTACTCTTTATAGTTTTATAAGGCTACTAATTTCTTTATTAAGCTCTAGGATATCTTGTCGGCGTATTAGTAATAGGCAGTTGATTGCAATAGGTCGCTGCTATCTGTATATAAAGGTCATTTATAATTATAGGACAATATATTATGGATTAAGTGGTGTGTTGGGCGGGATACCCTGGTTGAGATTGCCCACCTGTAGGGCTGTTGCTGGTTGCTAGGAAGCTTGGTTGCTACCTGATTTACTATGTATAAGTAGGCTAGGCTGCCCACACCTTTGTGTGAGGCATCATCTACCATAATTTTCGCTCTTTTATCAATTGATCAATTAAATCCTTTGTTCAAAGTTTTGAAGCCTTCCCCGTGTGCGCGGCTGCCAGCAGGCAAGCCCGAGTGGCTGCATGCCACCCACTGTTAGCTTCGATGCCCTCCCGCAGCGAGGACTTAACGTGGTCAGAGGAAGTTGCCGCCGAATCGTTGTGCGTTTGTCTACCCCAACACAGTGGTAATTCCGGGAATGTGATAAGTCGCATTGGACCCGGCCCGCTTTGTCGGACTACCAGCGGCCTGGATACCATTGCCGTGTGAAAATATGCCCTGAAGGCTAGCGATGTGGTTCTTGAAGGCCTAAGCCTTATCGACAGCGGCGGGGGCGCACACTAGGGTTGCAATGGCAGTGACAAGACGTGTGGAAGTGCACCTTGACTTGTTACGGTAGCGTATGGACTTCTAAAGGATACTTGAGAGCGGCGGAAGTTGCATTTTGTAAATCTACGTGGTCCTAGGACTCAAGCCCGTGTTTGGAAGGCACTTTACAAAACAGCGCCCCGCTCCGCCTAGGTAGCAGTATCTCACCATTCTCTGGATACCTCGTTATGACATATGTGTTAGGATTTAACTGATAGAGGCGTTGATCATTAGCTTATGGTGGATCTACTTGGATATATTGTCTGTCTATCAAATGGCCGCTGCGGGCATGTCCTTTCCGATGAAACCGTGGCCGATGCCCTATAGGTTGCCGACCACTTGTTCCCGAAAATTTATCCGGTAAATTGGTACTCTAGACGTAGCCACCTTGGCTAGTCAACGAGATACCTGTCATACGCACTTAATAGACTCTACGACCCACTAAGGAATAGGTACCATATACAAGTTTTTGCTTAAAACACCTCTCACACCCCAATGGCTAGCATCGTTCGTTACCTTTGTCATTATCAAGTTTAAGTCGTCGCTCCATTCATTCACAATGTCGCACTTGATGCTGTCAGCAATAAGCATACTCATATGCCTAATTATATTAGCGTATCGAGATACCTTGAAAAAATACGCCCGGTCAAATCTACCACCTGGGCCTGGTCAATGGCCCATTATCGGCAACGTCATGGATCTCCCTCCGAAAGGATTACCCGGATATCAACACTGGCACAACCATAACAAAATTTATGGTCCAATCACCTCGGTAACTGTTATGGGGCAGACGATTGTAGTTATCCACGATAAGACAGCAGCCCATTATTTATTAGACAAAAAGTCTCGCGGAACATCATCACGGCCGATGATGGAATTTGGACATAAGTTGTGTGGCTACGAGAATATCCTAGCTGTTCAACCATTCGACAATGTGTATCGACGCCGTCGTAAGCTTGTTCATCAACAACTAGGTACGAAAACAGCCGTTATTTCGTATCAGGCTGTACAGGAAGCTGAGTCGTGCAAAAACGCGCTGCGGATTTTGGATAGGCCGGCTGAATTAGCTGATCACATGAAAACGTAAGTTATTGTTACTGTGCGTGTGTTCAGAACTCAAGGCTAAGGAAGCGTCCTAGGTTCGCGGCCGCCGTTGTACTGAAGATTGCCTACGGTTACTCGGTGGAGCCTACCGAAGCTGATCCTTTGGTATCGTTGATCGAACGCATGCTGATGAATGTCACTTCTGCGTTTGTTCCTATGGCGTGGATAGTGGATGTTTTTCCTGCCTTTAAATATTTACCTGTCGGTTGGCCTGGTGCCTCGTTCAAGACTACGGCTAAGTTGTGGAAAAGCACATGCGAGGCGGCAGCTCAAGTCCCGTACTCCTTCACCGTACAGCAAATGGATACGTACGCTAATCAGCCTTCATACGTGTCCCGTGCTCTTGAGTACCACGCAGATGTACTTACAAAGGAGACCGAGGGCGATATCAAATGGACTGCGGCAACATTGTATGCCGCTGGCACGGAAACAACCTCCGCAACACTAACTAGCTTCATATTGGCTATGATTATGTTCCCTAATGTTCAACAAAAGGCACAAGAAGAAATCGACCGCGTTATAGGCAGAGGAAGGTTGCCTTCCTTCAAAGACCAGGAGAATCTGCCGTATATCAACAGAATAGTCACAGAGTCATACAGATGGTTTCCGAATCTACCCATGGGCATAGCACATCAGTCCGACGAGGACCTTGTCTTTGCAGGGTTTGATATCCCCAAGGGTACATGCATATTTCCGGCAATCTGGGGTATCTGCCACGATCCTCAGTTGTATCCAAATCCTAGCGACTTTGACCCTGATCGGTACTTGGACGCCCGGAACGAGCCTGATCCACGAGAGGTGGTGTTTGGATTTGGGCGCCGAATCTGCCCCGGAAGATTTCTCGCCGAAGCGAGCATCTTCATTAGCATTGCGCACATTCTAGCTGCGTTTAAGATTGGAAAGGCGACTGACCAGTATGGTGCGGATATTGAGGTGAAGCTTGCGGCGAGAGCTGCGGACTTGGCTTCACAGACCAATCATGTCGATACTTTTGCTTACAGCATAGTACCAAGAACGGAGGCGCATGCAAAGCTAATTCGAGAAGTCGGGGCCGAGCAATCTTGGGATGGCGATTCTAGCCTTCTGGGACAGATGTGAATTACTGCTAAGCTGTTTAGAAGAATATTCCATTTACTCATTACGTATCATTTCTACCGTCGCGGCTAAATCATTACATGTTGTATAGCTATACTAGTTGGGTGGTGTTCAATGAAAACACTGACTGCATATGCAGAGTGCCTATCCACTGTGCTAAAAAGACCAACCGCCGCCATGTAGCTGCAGCTGTAGTAAGCGCCTATAAGATATGTAAAAGACTGTGTTTTTATTTAGAATGACTGAGGTTTGAAACTAGGCACTGACTATGCGACGCAGGTTGTGCATCGCGAAGAGGCTCGTATTCCACTTACGTGACAAGTCTAAATAATACTTCCCGTTATAATATTGCCTAATATCTAAAAGTACCATGGACTTGGTGGAATTGCCATTATCATACTATTATAGATGGCTAATGTATTAAGATCCTGGTTAAGATACTGCCTGTATAATAACTAGGATATTAGAAATAGGGCTGGCAAATTAATTCTTTATATTTAGTAATAATTAGTAGTTATGTAATTAATCAGTATTAGCTTGAGCAAAAGTGGTAGTGATTAATTGATTTGCTAACCCTGATTAGAGAAGCTGTTAAGGATTGAGTCTTTGAGCTAAACTGAGGCGATCTAGCTAATACGGATTCTGTTACATGCCATACAGGCGCTCATTACTGCTGCAGCTGCATGGCTGCGGTTAGTCTTTTGAGGATATGGTCCTTGCCCAGGGGCCTCAGGCCACTGAGCAGCCTTATGGAGTCCCCATCCATAGCGCACCACCAGTTAGCTCACTAATGCACCTCCTCATAATAAACGTCGCAGTATTTGAGAAAAGTGATGTAAAACCAAGCCTGTAATGGCATCACCCATGCCACAAAGTTATCGGACTAAAATATATATACCTTTAATGAAGTTTAGCTACATAATTATGTACATTTGAATTGATTTGTCTGGCATTGGCCTAGGCAATGTGTTAATAAAAGTTGAAAGTTGGATACGCATGCGACGCAGATACGGCTATTGTCGCCAAGCCTAAGCTCCCAGCGAAGCGTGTGCTTAGTTAACCCGCCGGGTAGTCGATATCTAATCCGCTAGAATTGGATACAGTGGGAACAGTAGTCAGTGTCTGGCCTTGATATGTCTGAAGAATTAATTACATGCACGAGTTGTGCTTGCCAATTCGATCTCCTTTGCGTCGTGGAGTAAAATCATCCGAAAATCATCCGAGAAAGCATCCGAGAAATCATCCGGAAAATCATCCGGAACATCATCCGGGCAACTCAAGCAAATCTATTTGAGCAATTATAGATCCTTATTACTTAATTAAGAATGGACCATAATTGAAATAGTCGGCAAAGTTCTCGGAATTATGCAGAACTTGAATCCTTTGCCAATTACTAGTTGCATAATAACACACGATGCATTGAGCCCTGCGTCGCTAGAAATGGAGGTTATAATATTAAACAGTTAAATATATCAAAGCGGCCACTTCATCACTGCAAAATTTAACAGCAACAGTTTCTACTCACCTCAGCACTTTTCTTTATTGACTTTGCTGGTTTATCTTCCTGTTACTTTCAATTTATTTTACTCACCGTTCTCCAATGCATTCCCCGTCGAGGCTCCGTAAGTAAAGATGTATAAGCTACGTCTTTTTCTTTCTTTTTTTTATTTAAATATGTTATATTCAGTGCCCAGCAGATTCGCTAACTTCGTGGTAGTGCGTGAGAGAAACACAGGAACGATCGGGCCACGTCAGCTGGAGCAAAGATTAGCAACGCTTCAGGATGTTACAACTGCAATCAAGAATAAGGAGATTCTTTGTCCGAATCTCCTGGCCATATTATCCCCTCTAGCGGCTGCTTCGACTGACAACTATAATGAACTCGAAAGTCGTATCAATTCAAGGATTGATGATATAATAAATGATGACGTCATTCTTCATAAAGTGAAGAACGTCAACTTGCCTCTTTTCATATCAGAGTATGTATATAACCAACCATTGGTGCTAGGCCACACTGATTTCACCTCGCTAATAAATATTCAGCTGGTACCCTAACTGCTCCTTTGAAGCTCAAGAAGCCATGGCACTCTACTACCTTTGGCTTTTCGTATGGGATGATGTCTTTGATGGCGAAGACATTCGTGAGGCTCTACCCCTTAACATGGAAGCGATGTTTGAAAAGACGATTAATTTCGTAAAGTACCATCTTGGCCTCACCGAACTCGCGGCCGGTGAACTTGAACCAGAGGCTCCCACGAAGGCTACATCAATTTTCAAGCATGCTGGAGTGATGTTGGCGCAGCAAACCGATCGAGAGCAAAGGGAGAGGTTCTTCGAGGAAATCAAGTTTTACATTCTCAGCTGTGCCTACGAACATAAAACTATAGAAAGGGGTGTATTGCCATCTGTAGAAGAATATTGGACGTACAGACTGGGCACCTCCTCTGTATATGCAAGCTGCGCAATTGCCGAGTAAGTGGAGTTTCTTGTTTCTACCATGACCCGTACTAATGCTTTTATCAGTCATATGGCTGGTGTAAAATTACCAGGCAAGTATTTCGAGAACGATGACATGGCATTGCTCTGGAGAGAAGCTAATCGAAATATTGTCATGTATGTAACGGTATTTCAGGAATACAATCGCGTGCTGACAAATATCTAGCGTGAATGACTTGCTATCATTGAAGAAAGAAATAGTAAGGACTCCCTTTGTTATAACACAATTCTACCCGAAGACCAGAGCGACAGATTACTTACCACTATTGTACATAGAATCGAAGTCTCCATAGCTTGATTCCTATCTCAATGCAAGACACGGGATACAATCTACAAGACGCAATTGACGACCTCGTAAACCAACTTCGAGACTCGGTCAAAAAGTTTCAGTCCTTATCCGCGCGACTGTTATCCTCGGTGGCGCACGATCCTCAAGCAAAGCAAGAACTTGAAAAATACATCCGGCTAATCCAGTTCAACGTCACTGGTAACCTTTCGTGGTCGTAAGTAGCCCTCAAATGGCACGCCACATTAACGCGGCAATCTCCTAACGGTTGTTTCTACAGCATCGGATGCGATAGATATAGGGTCACGGATGATTTGCAAGCAGACGGATCGCTGAAGGTTTACACGTGAAGGAAGACTTAATAGCACTTAGGATACTGATCAGTTACCAACACAAGCTTCCTGTTCAAATGCTGTACAATCTCGCATGGTAGGCGGAGAAATATTCGGGAACAAGTGGTTGGCAACCTATAAGGTTTGGCCACGGTTTCTTCAAAAAAGGTGAGGCTAGTAGGGCCATTTTTTCATTCCAGACCAGATAGCAGCGGGTGCCTAAGACACAACTTCATTTTTCAGTAATATACTAAATACTGTATTAACTAAGCCTCGTAGGAGGAAGGACGGCAGTAAACGATTACATGTAGATTCCAACCCTAGGTATTATTTATAAACATTAAAGACAGGTGCAGTTTAGCTAGCCTGGCGTTATAAATACAGTAAGGTAGCCTAGCTGGCGGAAGTAGAGGCGAGGCTAGTAATATAGCTATAGGCACCTCGATTAGGAAGGAGTGGTATACATAGTTATAACTACTTAGTCTGCTTAATATAATTAATATATTTACTATTAATTATATTAGATAACTTAAATAATATTAAATAATAAGGATTATTTAAATATATTAAGAAGGTAAAATACCGTAATTAACTTCAATTTCCTTGTGTGCAGTGTGGTACTCGAACAAACCATCGCCGAAGAGCGCTGTCTACTTCAAGAGCTGAAAACGGGCTTTATTCTGCTTCCCCCTGTCTCATGATATCAAAGCCGTCCAACTAAAACTCTGTATTCTGTTCTAGCGCCGTGTGTAGAAGCTACACTGCTACCATGGCCGTCGACCAGACTTGACCACAAAGTCAACTCACTTTTCCCGACGTGTGAAAAAAACAAGGTTATAGGCCCAGTCCGGGGAGCTCTACTTGGCTAGCTTTGGTCCTGTCTCATTTTGCTATACCTCGCTCAATTAAAAAAANGGGCGAGTCCGAGATTTCTTTTCTTTCTTTTTTTTTTTTGGCCCTGACTCGTGACCTAGCTTCTACAATGCCATTGTCACCGTGTCAGTCGAACAGACGCGCAGTGTCCTTTTTACGTCCGTGGGGTGCTGGGCGTCACCAAGTTGGCCGCTCACCTGCATGAAATACTCCCCAGCGCTTTGATTCGCCGTCCGTCTTGTCTAGGCCGCACCCCTTCTCTATGTCACCGTTACCCATCATCCGTTTATTCCCTGTTTTCTGCAAGGCCATGTGTCGCCGTGGCAGCCGAACAGACGTGCAGATACCCTTTTCGTCAGCCCGGGAGCGAAGCATGAAGCTGTGAAGTTCAGCCATGTTCTACTCTTTGCGTTGGTTGAGATTATTAAACGAAATAACGATAGTTATAGTATAGACAATTATGTCTTTTTTATTAAAAAAANGTTTTTAGCCATTTCATCCTCGGTGGTTACTGAACTGCGCAGAAGCCTGACATGGGCGTTTACGTTTATAAAGCTGTGAAACTTGGCCATATTTTTCTATTCTCGACAAATCGAGTAAAAAACAACAATTCATGTTTAATGTCTATTATTGTTATTATTTCTATTGTTATTATTGTTGTTTTAATGCTTCCCCTTTTCGTCGACTCATGGGTACTGTCCAAACATACGCGCAGATACCCTTTGGTCGGCCCGTGAGCCGGACTTGGGCCTTGTTCTCCTTGTCATGCTTGAAACGGCGATGCCCGGCCCTCTCCCCATATTTTCCGCCTCTTCTAGACGTTCGAGAAAAACACGCGTCATCCTTTATTCCCCTACACGATTCATGTATTTTCTCTTGTCACGTAATGCCCGAACAGACGTGCAAGGTCGGTGCCCTTCGCGGTGGCAGGTGTATGCATGAATCTACCCGCTCTGCGCAAGTCATGGCCGCAACCAACAGTCTCGTAGTTTTTGTTTTGCCCCTCATCTCCGGGCGACAGGAATTCTTCCGTCCGCGGTGGGCAAAAAAAAAAAACAGGATGCAGGGTTCTCGTCGTCCGTCCTCGTGTATGGGACGTCCGTGGCCGTTGGACGAGTTGCCGCCGCGCCCCCTGTCTCATTGTGACGAGCCGTGCGCTTGACACTGACGTGGTTCACCAGGAGAGATCTGGTTGGGCCTTGCAGGGTCGTATGGTTTACACAGGTACTGTGTAGAGCCTCGAGTAAGCAATGCGTCTATATCCAAGAAGCATTAAACCGTATCACATAATTGCAGAGATGAAGTGGGTTTGTTTTGTGATTTTTAAATTTTTGTAAATGGGTAATATATACTGTCTATGCGTATATCATGATGCAGAAATGAAATGCTTCTATAATCAAGAAACATGCAATAATCAAAAAAAGAAGGAAAAAAAWTCAAAANGCTCGCTAAAATCAGAAAAAAGACCCCCCAGACACCTTGTAATGCCCTCCGTTTCTGCGTGTTGACGCAGAAACGGTATTGTAGTGTTTCTCTTTGGCATTGCTGCCCAAGATTCTAAAGAAAACATGTACTTGAAGAAGAAAAAAAATGCACAAGTCAACTTGTGCTCATCGACCCCAGGGACCGGGCGCAGTCTTTCGTCGCAGGGCCTCGTCGTCGGCGGCCAGTCGGGCCATGCGAGCCTCGCGCGCAATCTCCTCCTCCGTCTTGACGGCCGGAGAAGAGGCAGCGGCGGCGACGGACGGCGAGGAGCAAGCCATGGCCACGGCAGCAGGAGCAGCAATATCCACGGGGGACTCGCAGCCGCGCAGGCCGATGAAGCGGCCCATGCGACGTCGCTTGTCCTCGAGGGGCGCATCCGACCGCCAACGGACGGGGCACGGGTACTGGGCGGCCCAGGGGGAAGGGCGGGCGCCTTTGGGCGTGGCCTGGTGGTAGAAGGCGGCGAGGGACTCGAGCTGGGCGTCGGTGAGCAGCCAGNAACTGCAGGACGTTTGTGGGAAAGNCCGGGTGGACGGCGCCGGTGGTGAGCTGGACGAGGGGGCTGAGGGGCAGGGCCATCTGGCGCAGCTTGTGGGCGAGGGCCGGGTTGCGGGCGAGCAGGGTGCTCGTCTTGACGGCCTGGACGCGGCTGATGCACTGGCGGTTGGAGATGGATGACGACGAGGAGGATGAGGAAGAGCGCTGCGTGAGGCGGCAGTTGCGGCGACGGTTGCGGCGCAGGCTGATGGGCGACGAGGCGGCGGGCGAGGCCGTGGTGGCGGATGTGGGCGTTGTTGTCGCTGAGGAGGAGGAAGTTGCCGATGTGGGAGTGCTGGAGGACGCAGGACGCTGCGAGGAGAATTCGCGGCGCATCATCTTTGCGGTGTTGTTGTTGTTGTTGTTGTTGTTGTTGTTGTTGTTGTTGTTGTTGCTGTTGTGTGAAGATGTGTGTGGTGATGTGCGTGTAAGTGAAGCCCTCGTGTTTAAAGTAGAGGCTGGGGTGGGGGGTAAAATAAGCAGCAGCTGAGGGGTGGCAGGCAGGCAGGCAACGACGGATGTAATTTTCCAGGGATGGCAGGAAAAGGAGAAAATCTTGAAAATCAGAATAGATGGGAAATGCAGGGGTTTTGTCCTTGTCCGAGCAAGAATGGAAAAAATGCAGCGTCGAGGAGAAGAACACCGGGCGCAGAAGAAGAATGTGCGTGTGTAGTGTGAAAGTCTTCCGATTGCGGTAGTGGGGGTAGTTGTCGCAGTTGAAAACGGGTGAGCGTTGGTGGGCTTCGGTTGGCGGTGGTGCGGATGGGGCCAAGCGAGAAATGGGAGAATATATATACGCGCGAGAGCGTCTTTGGAAATAAGAAGAAAGCAAAAAAGTTTAAAATATCAACGCTTGTGGAATTCGCTTAATCGTTGGCGTCGAGCTAATTCTTTTCCTTTTTGTCGAGAATTGTCCAAAGGCGATCAAAGGGTTGAAAGAGTCGTTGATGTTGGGCGACAAAGACGGATGCGTGCTGTAGTGGGCAATATCGAGTCTGTGTTGCTGCAACGTTGCGAGGAAGAAAATAGTTTCCAAATCTATGACTCGACTTTTTTTTTGTTTGCCAAATTTCGCTCTTCCTTTAGTTTCTTTCGGTTCTTTCAACTTCTGATGAATCCGTGTGGTGGTGACCCTTTCTTGTCCCACTGCCGTTTTAGGTGAAATGCGCTGTGGATGAAGCAGTATGTCGCTGAAGGTGTCGCTGCAGGCGTGACTGGTATGCAAAAAGACGCGGCCGAACAAGAAAAAAGCTTGTACATGTAAGACAGCGATTGAAAAAAAAAAAAAAAAAAAAAAAAAGGTCGATNCCAAAACAGCAATGCTTATGCTAGAAAAAAGTTCCCAAAGCCAAGTGGGAAACAGGGTCGAATTTAAACCGGTAGAAAACCGAAACCAGGTTATGCCGTTCCAAAGAGGCCAAGGGTGGGAGGAGTTGATGGGGTAGAGAGGAACAGAGGGTTCGTGGTCGTATGATTGGAAACGGGTAGAGATGAGGAGGAGGAGGAGAGCAGGAAAAGAAAAAGGAAGAAGAAAGAGGGTCGAGATATATGAATTGGGAAATGTTGTGGGAGGAGCAGCCAAGGAAAAAGGAGGGGGGTGAGAATGGGTTTAAGAAACAAGTTGAATGGAGCAAGTAGGAGTTGTTTCTGTTTTGTGCTTGGTAGCGGGCAAGAAGAGTCAGAGTCAGAGAGCCAGAGTCAGAGAGCCAGAGAGTGGGATAACTGGCTGGCAGCAGTTGGACGAAGAGAAGAGCAGAAAGAGGCGTGTCCGTTTGGGAGTGTGTAAAACAAGGTTCAAGCGCTGAATCAGGAAGCAGGACGAGGCAAGGCGAACGTCTACCGTGGACCCTGTTCGTCGGGCAATGGGGGTGTGTGGGTGTGGGCGTGGGTGTGTGAGATGGGAAGGAGGGTGTGTCAAGGAAGACCAAGGAAGAAGAAGAAGGAGAATAAGTGAATATTCTGTTGCATGGAATAGACAATGGGACCAGGGTTTGGCAAGCAAGGAGGCGGAGGGACTACAATGGCTGGATGAGCACCACTTTGGTGCATGGTATTATTGTACTAGGAAGAAGCTGAGAGGGAGGGGTAAAGAAAGAAGATCAGTTGACGGGCTTTCTTTCATTCTTGCCCAGCTGGTGGCGCTAAAAAGAGGCTGCAGGCGTTGGAGAACTGGTGGCCTTGGGGCTGGTAGATTTGCGACCAGAAGACCATCTACGTAGTATGTGTATGTGTGTGTATGCATGTCTGTGGCTATGCGCTGTCGAACAAGAGAAACGAGACATTCATTGACCACGGCTGCTGAGAAGGAGAAAAAAAAAAAAGCGCACGCGGCCGGCCAGGACGAGAGACCCGATTGATTCACCGTATGCGCGCACAGTTTTTTTGCTGTGTTAGCTTTGAGACATTGCGGCTACTTCTCTCCAGCAGGTACATCTCCAACAAGGAGGGTGTGTGTATATGTTCTTGACAGGGCTCTCTCTCTCTCTCTCTCTCTCTGTCTCTTTCCATTGTCTTGGACAGGGACGCACACAAGCACACACACCCTCAAGACAGACACCCTCCTGGGCCTGCTGGTGCTTGGCTGGGATTTTCCCACGTTGGACTGGATCGTCTCTGCGACGTGCGACGGGGGGCTATTATGAGGAGGCGCTGGGCTGGGCTGGGCTGGCTGGCTGGCTGGCTGGCTGGCTGGCTGGCTTCAGTGGACTTTTCTAGCGCTGTGGAGTTGTTTGGCCACAGTGGACCACCCACCGCCGTCAATTTATTTCTACAGCGCCCTCTTTCAGTGGACTCGTAGTGGTCTCTGGAGAATTTTAGTGCTCTTTGGCGCTTTCCAGCCTCTTTTTCGCCCCTACCTCTACCTACGGCTGCTCTCTCTCTTCTCTTTTAGCGCCTCCCAGCCTCAATCCTGCAGCTTTGCTCCTCACCACCACCACCGCCCGCCGCCCACTATAAACTCCCCCGCCACGATAGCCTCTCTTATTTTAATATGCCACCCGCCAGCCCTTTCATTTCTCCATCATCTCCATTTCCTTGATTTACCGTCATCATCTCCTCCTCCTCTCTGCAGACACCTTCCTCCCATTGTTTTCCCTCGTGCTCATTGTTTGCAAGTCTCACAAAAGTTTCTTTTCTCACTGTTCGTCCCTCTTGTCAACGTAAACCTGCGACTGAAACTCGCTACCCCATATGCAGGGCGTCCATATCATGTAAACCCCCATCATCACGCAAGTTGACAGACCGCCCATTGTTCATGGACATTGATAGGGCCTATTGCTAGCGCTGCGCTCTCTCTCCGCCGGTTCATGCACGCGACCATTGCTCTCTCCTCCTCCTCCTCCTCCTCTCTGACGGGCACAGATGTCCACGCACAGTTCTCGTCAGCCCAAAACCACCACCCACCAACCCCGTCCGTCTCGCAATTGCCCTGTCGCTGGTGCTTTTGGTCTGTGTGTTGATACGAATCTCATTCCCTGTCCCCATCATAAAAAAACCGTTTGAACCCCTTTTTCTGTCTCTCGATTTACTTTCTTGTCACAAGTCGTCCAGTATCTGTATCCCGTAAACCCAGTAAACCTTTCTCGCTCCGATTCATTAACATCATGTCCACTTCCTCACACTCCTCCTCCCTGTCCTCCTCCTCGTCCTCGTCCTCGTCCTCGTCCTCGTCCTCCTCCTCTAGCCTCACGCCAACCACCCTCCACCGCAGCATGCATCATCATCACCAAATATCCACAACGATAGCCCCGAGCCAAGCCCATAAACCATGTGGGTCGTTTATCCCATTTCCTTCCTTGTCCTTGCTCTTCCTCCTCTCCTCCTCTCCTCCAGCGCCTCCTCCAGCGCCTCCTCCATCACGTCACCCACTACCACCGCTACCACGAATCAGAAAAACGTGTTGGGGGCCGCATATTATAGCGCCCCCNCTCCTTCTTCTTCTCTGCCCATTCTCTGTCTGTTCTCTGCTCCTCCGGACCTCCTCTCGTCTACTACGTACCAAGCCAGCCCAATCCCATGGTTGCAGCTGCGAGTCACCACCACCCAACCCAACCCCGTGGAAAATATGATTGCGACTCTGCAGCGTGACGTGTGCGTGCTTTGTGTGTGTGTGTGTGTGTGTGATGTGCTTTGCCGACCCCGTACCTTGCCTTGGGACGAATCCAAAATAAAACGCTTCTCTACCGGATTCATTCTTTAATTTCCACATGGCTACAAATATAGAAACAAAACCGCCGTCGTGCCTTGTACTGTTGTACCACCGATGCGCTCTCTGCGTGCCACACATCACATCAAACCCATCATCCCCCGGCAGATATCCCATCCCGGCCATTGACAGCGGCCAGGAAATAGACCGAGGCTAATCAATGAATTCACCACCGACTTTTTTTTTCTGTTAGTTCCCTCTCTCATTATTACTTTACCAATTCCCCCCTCCTGCAAGGAAAAAATCGGCAACACCTTTCGCTGGTGAGACATTTCAGTGGTCCTCTCGGCCTCTGTCCATGGCGGCCTCTTACACCCAAAGCGGACTCGCACCCAAGCAACACACTCCTGGCTCGCAGAGTCACCACCCATGGGCTCACTCATCATCCTTTATTACTCCTACACTCCTGCGTGCAAAATGTCTCGGTCTTGAGCGCGCAAGGTTTTGGGGGGAGGGGGNACCAGCAAGAATAATCCACATCCTCGTTAATCCCCAAATGGGCAGCATCACCGATTGCGACCATCTCCCACTCTTTCCCAGTATGATGCATGTCTTGAACCTGTTACCCCCTCTCCTCAGGCACGGGCTTCTGTCTCTTGCTTCATGATACCTGTCTAGCATCAAGAAACGAACCCCCAGCCGTTTCTGGTTCGCCCATCAGCAAGTGCCTGGTCTGCCCATATGGCTTGCTTGGCCAACTTGGCTTGCCTTGACCATTCCTTCGTTAATCCTACACTTCAATCAATATGGGCGTGCGGGAAGCCACATGGTCATTAGCCGGGGTGTACTCGTCTTATCACGTCCAATAAACAACCCGGAGTGCAAAGAGAAAAAGCGTGGCTGCCACACCTTTGCTAGCATCTTGGATTGCCACGAGCGCTTCCTTACAGTCAAGCAAAAGGTGCCATCAATAAACCCCGCCCATTGTTCTCTTCGGCTAGAAGCCGTATAGTGCATACGCCCCCTTCTCGCTGCCACCACACCCTCGCTGGTCTTTCTACCAGTGACCTTCTGTATTTAGAAGGAGGGTGTATGGGTTTACATGCGTGGCCATATTTTTCCTTTGTTTGCCGGAGTGTGTGTGTGTGTTGTGCGGTGCGGCTTAAGTCCGCCAATTACACTCAGGCAGGCCGTAAACCGCCGTGGCAAAATGGCACTGATTCAAGCAGAACCGGCAGCAGCAGAATAAAGCCTGCAAGTTTCGCCCGCATGACTATTGATTCACAACGTCACACACACACACACGCTACTAACAGTTAATCATCCTTTGGGGCGCAGGCAAAGACATTTTTCCGTAGCAACATCGACGTCGGCCACAAATCTCAGTCCGGAGGTAGGGTATCTGACTCTGGCAGTGACAATCTTTGTCTACAGCATCCGTGTACGACGGTACTTTGTGCGCGAGCGCGCAAGTCTCGCTCTGGGCGACACCGAGACTGTCCGTGTCCGGGGCACCGGCTCCGAGAAGGGTAGGTCCTTTCAATGGTGAGCACAAGGTCTCAACCCGGGGCGTCATCCGCCGCCGGTCAGTTGTCAAAACCTCGCAAATACACACACGCACACGCACGCACAAAAGTGAAATGCCCGTCCCATTCAGCTCAAAGTAAAATGAAGAAATCTACCCTATCGACGCTAAAAGTCTTCAATTTCGCCAGATTAAACCCTTGTTCGTTGTTTCTGAATATAGAAACATCAAATGTCATCGTCTCGGCTTTTTCATTTCCTTTTGGCTTGGTTAGCTTCGCAGTTCGCATTTTCAGCCGCGCTCCTTCACCCCCCCGTCGTCACACACCTCGCTGGTTGGTTATACCGAGGCTTTGTTGCTATTACCACGAGTTTGGCCTTGTCCCCCGGTTGCGGGGAACTTTTTACCGCAAAAAAAAACTGCTTATTAACAAAGACTACCAACTACGACATACCCAGCCTGGGCTTGACTTTTTTTTTTGCGACGGACGCAGACACATGGTGAGACATTTGGAGCCTGAGGAGGGTCATACCTCTCACGCCAGGGGGGGGGGGGCTAATGGCTTTTCAGCCCACATCCCGCCATCGAGCATGAACAAGAAAGATTTCATTGTTTTGTTTCGTTTCATTTTATGATGCTTGAACTGAAGATGAAATATCTCATGCTAAACGATAATTTCAACAGATTTTTATGCTGAGCACGTCGGAAGTGCAAGGAATCAAGTTCCGGGATATCACGTCTCCGAGGATCGCTGCCCTGCGCGTCTCATGGCCAGTGTCCCACACTCGTACGGGCGTAAAACAAAAAAGCAGAAGCACGGCCCTGGCGGCTGTCGCTTGCCCTGCCTAGGTCCTGCGTTGTCGGCACATGGTTATGCTGCGGTGTCCATGCTCACTCACTCTCTCACACACACTCTCTCTCTGTTTCCTACCTGGTACACCGGTCCCGTACTTGAACGTAACAAAGGCAAGAGCCCGGCCGGTCTGCATGCACATCATGTAATCGTGCATCTTCCCGGTCGGGCGGCACGTTGCAGGTGACGTGCTCTGCTCGTTCCCAACCCCCAATGCTACCACGGGTCCGCGCAGTTTTCTTTTTGTCATTGTTCTGCATATTTTTTTGGTTTGCCCCTTGCATGAAGCTATTGTTGCCGTATGTCCCTTGGGTACGTGGTACTCGCACAAGAGAGAAAGAGAGAGAAAAGTCCCCGTGACGATGCTACGTGGCCGAGCAAGCCACTTGAGCAGAAATAGGCATCTGGTTGAGTGGTTAGGCTGCAGTAGCGCCGTGATCCGTACAGATTCTTCTAAACGACACACACACACACACACACACACACACACACTCGCACACCACACCGCAGCACACCTACAGATTGCCTGCCCACATGAGAGACATTCTGCTTGCTTCTATTTTGCCCTGTACATGCTCACTGGTTCTGTCGACTAACTAGCCCCGGCGGCTGGAATGTGGACCACTGTGAAACCAACAAGCTTGGAGGTTCTCATTGGATGCCCGCCTCTTACTGCTCACACACTGTCGCGACTTTTTTATTTGCTTTGCTTACAATAAGCTCCGAATCGCCTCTCTCTCTCTCTCTCTCTCTCTCTCTCTCTCCCTCCCTCCCTCTCTCTCCCCGTCATTAAACGAAAAGCCATTGACGTATCGGCAAGTGGTGATGAGCAGGCCCAGATGATATCACTGGCCCCCCTTGTCAATCTCGTCCCGCGGCATGTCCCCTTGCCCTTTGGTGCCTTGCCGACCCGCGGGGCGGGCGTTGCCACGAGTCCCGTGAAATAACAGAAACATCCCTGTTCCTTGCCAGCTGAAGGAAAATACCAGTATGTTTGCTCAGAAATAAATTAAAAACGACCATGCATGTTTCTGTTATAAATAAATCTGGTCCCCGGTCAAAAAGAATGTACATGCACAAACAGTGAAAGCCTCGTCGGCCAGGGCTACCTACATACATGCATCCCCCCGTCCGTCCTCCCGTTTCTCTACCGTACCCAGGTCCTGGGTGGTTTCCCGTGGCGTCACTGAGCTCTCAGCCGAACTTCCTGATATGGCATCCCCTTTCATTTCAACGATCCCCGCGGGTGGGTTGGCAGATGAGATCCATTAAATATCATTTCACCCTGCTGTTTGGCAGCAGTTCCCGCGGGATGGAAAAATTCCCCTAGAGTCAAAATTTCCAGCAAAAGGTACGCCCTCTGTCACTTGCCAGCCTTTTCTCAATGGCGCTGGCTTCTTTTTTTTCTGTATGGATGCTCTATTTTTGGCCCTTTGAGTCAAATGTCTCACTGTCATTTTACTCGTCGCCCACCAAGAAACCCACGCGCACACACACGCACACCCTCCAACGCCACCACGCCTTCTCAAGTTGGAAAAAAGAACCCAACGGCTTCCTTTGTTGTAATGAAAAAAAAAAGAACGGAATGGCTTCCCTTTGGTCGGGTTGCTGCACAAAGCTGCATCCCGCGTGTGACTATGGCTCCCTCATCTCGCTTGTCCACTTACACGGACAGGCGGGCGGCGGCTCATCTCCACACCCACGCAGTATTAACAAGGTGGTGGTGACATATTTCCTTTTGGCAGGGCCAAAGAAAATACGCCGATGGGCAATGCACACCAACTCCAAGATGCACCCAAGGACAAACTGCCAAAACGGGATAGCTGCTCCGAACCGTTTGTCTCTGATTTATTTCTTTTCTTTTTTTTTTCCCTTCTACTTTTGTATGCGCGCTCCCACCACCCCCGGCCCAAAAAAAAATCTCACACGCCCGCCATGTGCACGCCCCCCCCCCCCCNTAAAAACCCACGCGCGATACGTACCCCAACGAGGAACAAGGCCCAGCCTGACTGCCAGCCCCAGCTGATAACGCCACCGAGGAAAAGGAAGAAAGAGAAGACACACACGCAACCTTCTATGGGGTAAATAACTCGTTCACGGGCAAAATAGATGCCGGTTTCTTCTTCCTCTTCACGCACCCCCGAAGGCGGGCCTTGTGTGGCTTCAGCTGCACGCACTTTGTGCCCAAGTTAATACACGTATTTGGCAGGCTTGCTGGGGGGGGGGGGGGGGGGGATGGACCGGAGAGACAAGCATGACGCTAGATTCTTACCTTGCGCCTCAACTGTGAGGGCCTCCTTTTTTTTCCTCCTTCTCTCTCCCAGTACCATTTACATTTCTATCTTCCATTTCGTATTCTTGTTTCTTTCCATGCCTTTCCCCCGCCGCCGCCCAATGGACCCAGTAATACGGCGGCCAAAATGTCCAGCCTCACCGTCAATGTTCCCCAGTCCCGCGGGGTAAAAACTATGCCCCGTGCTCAATTCTTCACCAAATATATGCACAAGAGAATGTCATTTCCAATAATGTGACGTGTTTTTTTTTTTTATTNGTTGCGCAGCGCAGTGCACTCAATGGTATGCCGGAATATGTATATGGTACAAATGATTACAGCCACTTCACCTTGGCGACGTGGTCCGTCTTCTTCTTGCTGCTCTTGACGTAACCCAGAGCGCGCAGCTCCGCCAGGCCTCGGTAGAACATGACCAGCGCCTCCCGTTGCTTCTCCTCGTCCTCATCTTCGTCAATGGCCATGGCGTCGTCGTTGCCGTCCTGCGCCTGCCCGTTTTGACCGCTCACCAGCCCGTAAAACGATGTCCACAGGTCCGCCACGTTGATGAGGTTGCCCGTCTCCAGGTACATCTGGTAGAGAATCGCCGTGGCGGGCAGCGTCGCCTGCAGGCCGTCGTGGTCCGACTTGCAGCACTCGCACGCCAGGTAGTCGTGCGGCCGCGCCAGGCTGCGCTCAAAGACGACCCGCGCCCGCGGCACGAATACATCCTTGGACGGCGCCCGCGCCTCGTACAGCCAGCTCTCCGAAAGGAACATGCCGCTCGGCGTCGTGTCGTCGTTGCGAGAGCCCAGC
>JANAKD010000406.1:0-20075 GCA_027627215.1 Lecanicillium saksenae | reverse complement strand
ATGCATCGCGCTTTTGCTTTCGCGCAGGTCGTGCAAGCCTTGGGGCCTTTTTGCGCGGCCTGCATGTCTCGTTTTTGATGGTGGTGGTTGGTTTGGCGATGTTCGTGGGTTGGGTGAGCTGGCGCGCCCGGCGCTCGCTGCAAGGTGAATTTGAGTATGGGGGGGNATTATGGGCCAAGACCTGGCGACATCTGTATGGGGAGGGTCGCGCCAGCAGTAGCAACGAGGGACGAGGTTTTGAAGTCGCGCCCAGCGATTGCCAACAGTAGAACGGGAAAAAGTATCAAAGAGCAGGTGAATGCCAATGTTTTGTGGTTGATGTTGAATAAAGAATCCTTGTCCGAGGAAGAGTGAAACTAGGGACAGAAGAAAGGAAAATCAGGCGACAAGCGTTATGTGTAAAAGAGTCCACTTGTCCACGGACAGCTGAAGGAGCGCGTGTAAGGTAGCGTGGTCTTGGGTACCCCGTACTGACGACAGGGCTTCTCCACGGGGTTTGCCGGTTATACTTTGCCTGCTGGCACCGTGTGGGCAAGAGACTTGTGTGTAGAAGCAAAACAGCTCCCCTCCTTTCTCTTTTTTTGCATGTGGGCTTGGTCTGATTCAAGCCCACAGAGCGACAGATTGTTGGACGGCACGCCGGGAACCGAACCCGCCCTCTTTTTCCCCAGATCGGAACTAGTTTACTTAACAGTGTATGAGGGGGCTGGAATGCAAATGATGTTTCTTCGATTTCAAACTGGCAGTCAAGCTATGTGGACAATGGGGCGTTGAAAGAATTCACGGACTTTGGGCCGTTGTGTTGCTTCTCCAATTCGCTTCGATTGGATAGAGTAGTTTTCAAGGTTTTCAGGGGCCTGCGTTCCTTTCGTTAATTCGAGATCAAATAACAACAAGCCGCGATGCGCCAGGCCACGAAACCCCCTCCCCTTATTAGGCACTGAGAAACCAACCCTGGCTCTTCCTGTTTTAGCTGGTGTCTGGTAGACGGGACAGGCTGACCGTTGCAAGTCTCTGGTAGCGCGATGTCCTCGGTACGGAGGACTAAATTAGCCCGTTCATCCGGCTGGTGCACTGAGAGAGCACCTTTTTCTGGGGTGGACAACCCCTGCTAGTCTTGACACCAGAACTAGTCAGTTGTCTCTCGGCTAATGAACTTCCAGCCAGATGTCACCACAAAAGAGCGAGCTTAGTCTGTGGTCAAGCTCCATTGCTGCTGCGAAGCCCCCTGCCAAACTGCAAGAGCGCGAGTCAAGTTAATCAAAAACACTCATGTCTTTAACGGCCTGGGCCGTTATTGCGCCAAAAAGCCGCTGACAGAGGTCAAAGCCCACCAGCGTGACGGGCACTGGTATGCCTTTAAAGAGAAACCCGAATGCCAGCCGCAAACTCTAAAACGGGATCCAGCCCTGCCAAAATCATGCACTGGCACGCTGTGAACCAAGCCAGTGGTCCCAAATCGGTACGTACCTGTGCTTTTGACAGCCCATCTGTTGTTTCCCCAGACTCGGCAAGCATGATGGCGTGGCAGCCGTAGGATGAGAGCTAGCCCGCTGCTAACCCGCACTTGCATGAGGAGACAACTCATACCCTGGGTACCTATAGCGAGCATCCAATTGGCTCAGTTAATGCCGAGGATATTCAGAACAAACCAGATTCATCAACAATCTTCAAAGTACACGTAAGGCTCGTGTTCATGTCACGTCACTTGACGGCTGCGCAAGTAAGATGAAACTTTAGTCGGGTAAAGGATGCACTTGGTGCGTCACATGTTTATTTAATTGTTGGGCGTAATACAAGCCCAACGGCTATCAAAGTAAATCATTTCAAAAAGAGGAGGTATACTACCGAGGGAATCGGTAATACGCCCAAAGAACGGAAATGAGGACAAACCGGTTGATCGGTCGTCATAGAGTCTGCAGTTTGACTGCCTTTAGGCAGCAGCCACGCCAGCAGCACGCGCACCAGCCGATTCACGCTCAAGAAGCGCTTCAGTGAAGCTGATGCCGTTGGCGTGTCCGGTTGCCATCATTTCCTCTTTGGCCTGCTCAATTCCAAGTTGCTTGTCGGTCCAGAGG
This sequence comes from Lecanicillium saksenae, assembly GCA_027627215.1. NCBI lineage: Eukaryota > Fungi > Ascomycota > Sordariomycetes > Hypocreales > Cordycipitaceae > Corniculantispora > Corniculantispora saksenae. The sequence goes on along the minus strand of JANAKD010000406.1, from coordinate 17,997 downwards.
GCATCTTCGACAGCGCCCTCCTCACCGACACCAATGAAGCCGCCCTCGGCAGCCCATTCCGAGGTCCTCTTGATGCCAAGTCGGGTCCAAATCTCGTCAACAGCAGTGACGAGCTCATCGCGGTACTCCTTGGTGTGTCCGGGAGTAGGGGTGATACGAAGACGCTCCTGGCCAACAGGGACAGTCGGGTAGTTGATAGATTGCACATAAATCTGATAATCCTGGAGAAGCATATCCGAGGCAACCTTGGCCAGCTCAGCGTTACCGACAAGAATAGGGATGATGTGAGACGGGTTGGGCATGACGGGGATATCGCGGGCGTTCATCTCCTCCTTGACGGCGCGGGTATGAAGCTGCTGCAGTCTGCGGTCTCCATCGTATTCCATCTGGTATTCGATCGAGGCCTTGGCACCAGCCATGGTGGCGGGAGGCAGAGAAGTTGTAAAGATGAAGCCGGGTGCAAGAGAGCGAATCATATCAACAAGCTTGGCGCTGCCGGCAATGTATCCTCCAACGCAGCCATAAGCCTTGCCCAAAGTTCCAGTAATAATATCGATGCGATCCATGACAGTGCCACGAGGCATACCCTCCTTGTGCGCCTCCCAGTCGAGATGTTCGGCAACACCAGCACCGCTAGGGCCGTACATGCCGACAGCGTGGACCTCGTCGAGGAACGTAATGGCGCCGTACTTGTCGGCAAGGTCGCAGATGGCTTCAATGGGTCCAATGGAACCGCACATGCTGTAGACGGATTCAAAGGCAATAATTTTGGGCACGTGCAGCGGGAGGGACGCAAGCTTGGCTTCGAGGTCAGCGACATCATTGTGTTTGAAGACAATCTTCTTGGTGCCGGAATGTCGGATTCCCTGAATCATTGAGGCATGGTTCAGACTGTCGGACAGGATAACACATTCGGGGAGCTTGCTGCCGAGGGTGGCGAGAGTAGCGTCGTTGGCGACGTAGCAAGACGAAAAGACGAGAGCGGCCTCCTTGGCATGCAACTTGGCGAGGGTGCCTTCCAATTCGACTGCATGTCTGTTGTGGCCGGAGATGTTGCGGGTGCCACCAGCGCCGGCGCCGTATTCGTCGAGGGTCTCGTGCATCTTGTCGAGGACAACCTTGTTGCGGCCCATGCCGAGGTAGTCATTGGCACACCAGACGGTGACCTTTTCCTCCTTGTTGGCCATGTGGGCGCGGGGGAACTCCTTGGCAAGTCGGTTGATGTTGTTGAAATAGCGGTAGGACTTGTCCTTGTGCTTCTTGTCGAGTTCGTTGGTGTAGAATCCGGCATAGTTGAACTTGCCACCCTGGTTGGGGCAGGCGGCGGCGGCGGCGGCCGAGGCAGCGGTGGCAGTCGAGGCTTCCTTGCGGTGGAAGGGCATGGTGGGCGGGATGTGGGCTGCTCCAACATGTTAGCACCAGGGGACGGGTAATTGGCATCGACGAGGATTCGTACCATTGTCGCGGCCGTTGAGGAAGGGCGCCTCAACGGCGCGGGCCTCCTGGTTGCGGCTGGTGTGGATGCTCGCGCGACCGGGCTTGACGTTGCCGGAGAAGGCGCGGAGGCCGGAGAGCGCAGCGTACTTGGACGACTGGATGGCGAGGGCCTTGCCCATGACGGGGCAGCGGTGGGCATAGACCTGCAGCTTGGACATGGTACCGCCACAGGGCGAGGCGGGCTTGGGTCGGACCGTCGTGGACATGGCGCGGAGCGTCGCGGGGGAGGCGGCCTTGAGGAAGGGGCACATGGCCTTGGATTGACGGAGAACGCTATCCATGGTGAAGTATCGAGTCGTCGGCGGAGAATTCGATGAATTGGGTGTCGAGATCGATGGGAGGAGGAGGCGGGAGGTCAGATGTAATCAAGGCTTGCGAGGCTGTCACAAGTCTCGTTCGTTGAGGAGGGGCAATTTTTTTTTATTTAATCAGAAAATTCGAGTATATTGTGCTAAGCAAATCATGTACCTCGCTCAACGAGAACGGGTCAAAGATTGATCGAGGTCGAAAAGAGAAGAGAGAAAAAGGAAAAACGGAAAGTCAGAATGCTTCGTCTCAAGTCAGATGCGAATGGGAAGAAGAGAAGAAGGCGGCCGAAGGAAAAAGGCGAAGCGGCAGACGGGGAATTGATGGGTCCCTGGGAAAAGGCCGTGTCGGTACCTGCTACGTAGCGGGGACTTTGGCGTGAGTCTGATGGCTTGCGGAACCTGGCTGGGCCGGTGGCTAGCGAGAGAGGATGGTGCGTGTTCCGAATTCGAAGCGCTGTGACTGGCTAGATTTCCGGTGCCGCTTTTGCGTTGTTTTCTTCTTCTAAGATTTTTGCCAGGGGTATTTTTATTACCTGCATTGGTATCCGTAGTCATGATGACTCCAGCCAGCCAGCCAGACAGTGCGTGTGGGCTTGGCTTTGTGGTGCTCAGGCACATGGAAAAAGCCGCGGGCGCGCGCCCTAATAGGATCCCCGTCCTGGATGCCCTGTAAGAATGCCAAAACTGCCACTCATTCTTCCTTTCGCTGTTTCCAGTCAGTCTTGGGCGGGTACCACGGGTCTCTGCGGTGGTGCTTCGCTATTCGGCATCTTTTTGCTTCGGCGCCTTTTCTTGCTTCAGCGCCATTTCCACCATGTTGGAGTTCCTCCAGCGCCGGGCTCGGCCTTCCTCTGGTCCACCTCCTAAAACTTAGACATGCCAAAGCCACAGCACCGAAAAAAAACTATCCTAAAAGCGGCGCCCCCTCCTGCATGTCGCTAGGCAATTTTAACCAGTGCATCTTTCCACTAAACTGTGACAGGTGTTCGTCCATCTGGGGAAATATCAAATACCTCGGGCTCCATTGGCTACAATTGCCCCTGCCTGTGTCTTGTCACTTGTCCACCGCTGCGCGCCTTGTTCCGCCCTGTCTCTCGCCTTGCCACTGATCATATCCCGCCCAAAGGGGGAACCCAAATCGGCCGTCGCTTGGCGGGATCAAGCACGATAAAAATATTAGAAAAATAAAGGCAATTAAATATATAAGAATAATTAGAGCAATTATATATACGAAACTTTTTGAACTTGATAACCGAATGAATCATATCCCCCCTTGCCGCTGTCACTCCGACGCCTCCGCCATCTCACCTTCGCCGCACCGCACCGCCACGCACCTCGCCCTACTCCGGCGGCCGAATACGACATGATTACTTGCACTTGTCCCGATTCGGCATTGCACAATCCGATTGTTCCTCGAATCAAATCTCAATTTTTCTCAGAGCTAAATAAGCCAAATAGGTATCAAATGCATAACTGCGTAAATGCTTCCCTTGTTAAACGCCAAATCCATGTCCTGGCTTCATGCCACCCTTCATCATGATGCAAACCTGTCATCCATCCCACTCCCCTAAAACTCCCGCCAGCATCGCTTAAATTCTTCCCAGACTTGTTACTGCAATGGATTGCTTCGCAAGCTCTCGGCCAGTAGTCGTCGTCGTCCTTGGCCATCCGGGCCGCCCAAAACTCTGCTCGCCCACGATGGAAGCTTCGGTGCCTCTTCGACATCCATTTCCCTCCGCATCCTGTTCCAGTTCCGAAAGTCTGATACTCGCCTCATCACTTGTGCATCCTCCATCGCCTGTGTCTTGTTAATGCTATTATCAATCCATCGAGTCGGTGATCGCATAATGTTCGATAAGCTCTTTAGTCGCGTAGTCAAGTCAGTCTCTGCTTTCTTATTCTTCTTCGGTTTCTTCTTGTTCTTCTTGGGGGGCCTGGATCTCTGTGTGGTTCACGTTGCGTACCTCGGGGTCTTTGGCTCTTCCCCCATTCTGGATCTCGCGCTCAAAAACGTCATCGCCCATGTTTTCCAAGCTCTGCAGTCGGTCTCGCAGCTCGGCTTCGGTGGTGTTGCCCAGGAATTTCCCCGACACTCGTCCAGACGCAATAGCCAGAACAAGTTTCCGATTTCCCAGCCTACTACTAAGCTTCTCCCAGCGTAGTGTATCAGCTGCGAATCCCCAGTTCCCGTCTGCTCGGGCTAAAGCAATGTCACCAGTGATGAAAGTTGCCTTGGACTCTCCGTTTAAGCCGCAGTTTGGAAAACGCGCCTCAATATCCGTAAGCGAGGCCGAAAGCTTATGTTCGAACTTATGCTGCGCCGCACGGCACGAGGCCTCACTGAAAGCAGACGGGCCATTGCTGGTCAGAACAGGAACGTTGGAGCGCAGTGTAGAGGGATACATGGCGCTCAAGCTAGGCACAGCGCTGTTTCCATAGTATGTGTTAGCTCCTGGGATAGGTCGCGGCACGGCAGACGCCAGAGCAGTGGGAGTTGTTTGGCTTGGCCCTCTCTGGCTTGGCTCAGACGGCGGCTCAAACGCGTGACTAGGCCGCTCGGGAAACCAGTCCTTGTTCGGTTTACCAGATGCAATGTGCGACACAGGCCGCTGATTGCTGACAATCTTCTCAGAATCCATCAAGCGCTGATATTTTTCGGGATCTGTCATCCGCAGATTGTGCCGTTCCACCATGCTTCGCGCCTCCTGGCGCTCTTCGGCCGTGAGCGTCTCCGTTTCATCTTCCTCCTCAAACGTGTCTGCAGACATAATCGAGAGGATCGCCTTGCTGTCATCGTGATCCAGCAGATGATCAAGTACCGCATCCTTTCCCTTGAAGTCGAAACGATCGTTGGTAGCGTGGACATCTTTAATTAGATGGGTCAAGCCGGCTAGCCGCTTGGACCAGCTCACAACGTTCTTTTGATCAACAACTCGGGATGCCAGCTGCGTCTTGAATACCGCCTTGTTGTGTAAATCATCTTCGAACGAGCCGGCGACAACAAAACGGTAAACAAAAACAGGCTTTTTCTGACCCAGGCGATAGGCGCGGCCAATGGCTTGCTGGTCCGAAACTGGGTTCCATTTGAAGTCAAAAATGACCACTCGATTTGCACCGTGAATGTTGAGGCCAACGCCGCCAGCATTGGTAGAAATCAGATAGACTGCTGCCGAACCCGTGTTGAAATCTTTAATCATGTTTTGCCGCTTCGATATCTGGGTAGAGCCGTCAAGGCGACGATAACGTCGCTTTTGTTTTTCGAACAATTTCGACAAGTAATCCAGGGTCGCGAGTGACTGACTAAAGACCAAAACTTTGTCGCCAAGGAGACTTGATTGATCCAGAATCTTATTCAGGAGCTCAACCTTGTAAGAAAGCTCAGTGCGCTCAATGTCCGGATCGGAAGTAATCTTCATGACTCTAGGGATGGTTTCCATCGGAAACTTGGCCACATCTTTGCCCATGCTTGATCTGGTGTTGATTTCAATCACCTTCTTGCGATACGCAGCCGGGTGGGAGCAAATCAGCGCCAAGTGGTTTAGCATTCCAAACAAGTTGGCTTGGCTAACGTTGGAACTGCTGGAATTCACAGCCTGCATGTACAGATCATACAGCTTGCGCTGCATCGCAGTTGGCGGAACCGAAATGACAAACTCTTCCTTTAGTGGCAGCGCATGTCCTTCCTTGAGGCATGCCTTGATTGTTGCGCGGTGGACTTTCGGCGCTGCGGTCTCCTTGAGAACCTGTAGAAGCTTGATCGCTTTTCTCTTTTCGTAGTTGGTTGAGTCGTTGTACAGACCTTGGTGAATCGGCGTCGCATACATGTCACGGAATTCCTGAAGCGGGCCCAAAAAGTTTGGAGCAACCCAATTAATCATCGCGTAGTACTCTTCGACATTGTTGGCAAGCGGTGAACCAGTCAAGGCGATCCGCGTGCCAGTTTTGAGTTCTGCAGCGACCTGTGAAATTTTTGCCTTGGGGTTCTTCAGACTGTGGGCTTCGTCGGCAATCACCACGGTTGCATTCTCAGTGATAATCTTGTCAATAGACAGGGTGGTCTCATCTCCTTTCCGGAATCCAGACTTGAACATGGTGTATCCCAGAATAAGGACGCCACCACCGTCAGCCCAATTCTTGGCAATTTGAATCCGGTCATGAGGGCTCTTCGTTGCATCAATGATACTAACCGATCCCAGGAGGTGTTTGGGTGCCCAAAGTTTGAACTCGTCCTTCCAATTCTCGACAAGACCTGACGGGCAAATGACCAAAACTTTCCAATCGCGCAAGTCTGGGGGAATTTGATCAAGAATTTTTGGATCTTTTGACAACCCAGATTCGCGCAGTGCCACCAAGAACGTGATAGTCTGCATCGTCTTGCCCAAACCCATGGTGTGCGCGAGTAGGCAACCTTGGCGTTCGCCTTCCTCACGTACAATGTGGTTCCACATGAAGCGCACACCTTCAATCTGGTGATCGTGGATTCTTGGCGAAATTGTGTGATGAATATAGATGAAGCCCTGGTCGTCAGCCTTGGATTCGTTAATGATGAATCGAGGAGCCCGTGCGGAAGCAATGTCAACTGGGCCTGCATCGAGGGCGGCTGTGGCTCGGTTGTGTATTTTGCGCTGTTCCTGCTCCTGCCATCGCCTATTCTCGCGCTCGCGAAGGTCAAGAGCGCTCTTGTTTAGTACAATCTGCTTCTTTTTGGATTTTCTTGGTGTAGCTGTAGATTGACCATTGTCGGGTGGTCCGTCCAGTTCGATCAGCTCGTCATCGTATTCGTCCAGGCGAGCGATTTGATTCTTCTGGGGAAACGTGTCCTTGATACTCATGAGGAAAGCGCAAAACGATGGGAAAGCTTCCCTGGAGGCCTCCAACTTGCCCACGTCTTTCTCAGCCATGTTTGCGAGCCTCTGGTCCTTGTACTGCTTGCATCTCAGGAAGCTGAGATACGCCAGGGTCAGGTCGGATATGGCATCAGGTACGAACTTTTTGACGCCAGCATCGACTCTCTCATAGGCCTTATCGACCAGCCCTTCCCAAAGGGTGGAGACTTTTGGCTGAGCCAGGGACTCAAATAGCGCTTGACGTCTCTCAAAGTCAAGCCTCCAGAGGATACAGATCGCAAGTCGAAAGCGATCGCCTTCATTTGCCCAAACTTTGGGAGAAACCTTGCCAATCTCTGCCAGAGAATCTTGAGTAAATGGATCAAGGGGGGTAGGTACCGGCATCTTCTCCTCTGCATCTTCCATTTCCACATCGGAAGCATTTGTCAAGTCAATAAGAGACTCGTCTTGGTTGATTGAAGGCATGTTTGTGGAGGAAGCAGGACTGTGAGGTGGACTGCAAGGTGTGTTGTTGATGAAGTGTGGAGGTGTAAGGTTGCCACTGGCAGTTGCGAGGGCACTGTGGTTTTCTGCTACAGAATCGGCACGTGCAAACGCAGGCTCGTCGTTGACAATGAAATCCTCAAGTGGTTCTTCTTCAGAGCTAGAGGAAAGTTCGTCGGTGTGAACGAATTTTTTGGGCAGAGAACGCTTGCGTTGTTGAATTGGAAGGCGTGCAGGCCGAGGTGGTGCACTCCTTAGTGAGAAGAGGTGCGTGAGCCACTCCTGTTGCAGCTTATCGCACGCCGTTTGCTCGAGAATGCGCGCCTGAAACCGCAACTCTTCGTTTGTTGCCCACGGCACTTCTCTCAAATCCCTTGTCAAGTTACTCAGGCGGGTGCGATAATGGTCTGCCTGTTTCCGCGCCTCAAATGCTTGGCTTCGAAGAAAACCGTGCTTTCTAGCGTGAGTCCAAAGTTGATATGCTTGCCTCTCGTACTTTGGGAGTTTCTTCTCTTCCCACGAAGCTTTCACGTTTGTGAGCTCTTCGTTGATTATTTCTTCGACTTGTTCGGCGTTTAGAGACAAAGGAGCTATCTGATTGCCTTCTTCTTCCTCGTCCGCGATTTCGCGAAGAGTGTCCTCGTCGAGTGATTCCAGATCGTCAAAGTTGAGAATATCCTGACCTCCGTCTGAGGATGCGACTGTATCAATCCCGAGTTGAATCTTCGTGACCTTTCTGTTGTTCTTGAACAGATACTTTTTGACCATGGAGTAGATGGCCTTGGTCTTTCCGCGTGGCTGGAACGATGTTTTGATTGATTGAAATGTGTCGGATCCACTATCGGAGTCTTGATTGACATCAAATGCCACAATGCTCTCTTCAGCTACCGGCTTGGTGCCCAGGTATGCAGTCGATAATTCCTTTTCCGATGAGGAGGCGCTAGCTGTAGTCTTGGTCTCGCTAATCGCTGGTCCAGGCTCTTCGAATCCTGGCATGCGCGGCGCAGGAAGGTCAGGAATGACGTCTCTTACACGAATAGGCGCAATCCGGCGGCGTTTGGCAGGGTGTTCATCGGACTGTTGAGATTCAGGGGGGATCGCAAGGTTTTGCTCAGCAGCTTCCGGCGGCGAAGGCTGCAGCGGCAAGGATGCCGAAGCAGTTGGCAGTAGAGGGGGTTGTGCAACTGCAGGGTTTTGCTGAGCAGTAATAGAAACAACTTCTAGAGGCGAAGGCAGCGCCGGTGACGCTCTTGAAGCCGCTGGCAACAGAGTAGGCTGAGCAACCTCAGGCTGTTCATCATTGTCGATGATTGCTTTCTCCGCCCGAAATCCCTGGCTTTGTCGTTGCAGTGCCACAACCTTTCTCATTAGTTTATTTTGATGTCTAGCAGCCGTGATTTCAAGACATTCCAGCAGCTCCCTTCGAGAAAAGGTGAGGTCGTAGGTGAGTAGAGTTTCGCCATCCATCATATTCTCGCGCAAGAGCGCCTCGAACGCCGAGAAATCATTAGTCCACTCGGCACCGGGAAAGCATAGCTCCTTGCAGACCCTATCAGTGTCCCAGAAGAACGGGTCGTCTGCAGTGGGCTGAGCCATGTTGGCGCATCTGCACGGCGATGTCTTTGCAAGGCGGCATGCAGAGCAGTCCGTCGTTGGCGGTGGGTTGGCCCGTTGCGGCGTGGGCGTGGGGAGATGCTCAGCCCGTGATAGCTAAGGGGCTGGAGCACGTAAATAATCGTAAAGCATCAAAAGAATGTCTAAGCATCTAATGAAGCTGGATCCTGAAGCTAATAATCGCAGTGGATGTTTCGTGATGAAAAGCAAACGCAGACCCCAGTCACTTTGGGTGTTTGCAACCAGCTGGCGGGTATGAGGAGACAGGACAACGACTCTGGCAGTCTTTCCCCGCTTATAGACCGCTGTACGATAACGGGCGCAGACCAAAGCTACAGCTCGGCACACTCTTTCAAAGTTGGCAGAAAAACTTGAATCGTTAGGCAGAGATGCATCGCGCCTGAGTGAAGGCAAATTACCATCTTAAAGCAGACATGAAATTTTAGTGGGTCGACAAGCCGAGAACGCGCTGTAACGCGCCCGCAGACCCCTGGCGTAGGGGCAAGAGCTAGAGCTGGCACTAATTACAAGGCCTTGGGACCAGGGGTTCTCTACTTGCAGCATTTCGTAGCAGGGGCCTGGATTGTTCTGAGCTTCTTTGAGTGTCGAAGGGTGGACGAAAGCCATCACTGATTTCCGTGAATAATATACCGCAAATTAAATACGTAAGAAATACCAAAAAAATCAAATCCATAAAGACTATTGAAATGAATTACTAATATTTTTATCATGTTTAAGTGGTATTTATTATCGCTGTCTAAGCTGAGGTCAAGTCTGAAGACTGGTAACGTATTTTGTCCTCCACATGACTGTCTGCTCCGAGGAAAATTGTGGAATAGATCGACAGTCAAAAGATGGATTAGTTTTGCTTTTATTTCTACTCCTTGAACAATACGCCATGCTCCCACTACTTCCTGGTATAACGTCTTGCTGCCACAGATGTATACGGCGGTTTGGTGATGCTGTTAGCTCCTCAAACCAGTGGTGCCGCCACGGCCAAAAGCACCCAAAGCGGTGCCACTATTTGCGGAGGTGGGTGAGCGAATAGCAACGATTAATAAGCTGCTCCAGCACGAGTACCGCAATGGAAACCGATGGAGCTTCTCATCCGTCAGGTCCGTATTCTGTCCTGGGAGCGATTTGTTCGTTTTCTACCAAACCTGCCGACTCTCTCCAGTTCTAATATTGTACCGCCCTACACACATCAACCCCGCGATAGTTTGTAGCCTCCACCATGTCCGGCCTCACTAGTGCCGCATACCCGCCATCACTCTCTGAGGCAGAGACTGAGCACCTGGTCAACACCATCAAGGACTGGTCTGCCGGCAATGGCCTGGAAATTCGACCACCTCCTACTGTGATTGCCGCCGAAGCCGATCCCAAAGGCATCTCTGCGATCAATGCGCCAGTCACTTTATTCCCTAGCCCATTCCCCAGACAGTGTTTCGCTCAGGCTCTGGGTGTGCAGACTACCTATAATGAGCTGTACGCTGCTGTAAGCAGAGATGAGGAGTTCATCGAGGATACAGTCAACCAGGTCGTTGAAGGAGATGAGTTCATCAAGAACTTGTGGGATATTCACCAAAAAGTCAAGGCTGAAGGATACACACAGTCACTCTCGCTAGGGTTGTTTCGCTCCGATTACATGGTCCACCAAGATACTTCTGCTGGATCGCCCACCTTTCAAGTCAAGCAAGTCGAGTTTAACACCATTGCTTCGTCATTTGGCGGCCTTTCATACTACACATCCCGCCTGCACAAATACCTTTCTACAAGAGAGTACCCTCTCTTGAAGAATGCTATTCCCACGGACATGATGGAGCTGCCAGGAAACAACAGCATCCCAGGCCTTGCCGCGGGAATCGAAACGGCGTTCCACGCATACCCAGCTTCCGAGTTGGGTCACACCAATTGTATCATCTTCCTCGTTCAAGATGGTGAGCGTAACGTGTTTGATCAGCGTCATCTTGAATATCGTCTTGCCGAAGTGGCCCCCGGGGTGCCTCTGTTCCGGCTTGCCTTCTCCGACATCAAGAAGCACACCTCTATCGCTGACACGCCCAAGCGCCAGCTCCTCTATCACTTGCCTCAGTGCCCCGACAAGACGTACGAGGTTGCGGTCGTCTACCTGCGTGCCGGATACGGCCCTGGTGATTACCCTGATCAAGCTGCGTGGGATGCTCGCTATCACATCGAGAGATCCTCGGCCATCAAGTGCCCTACGGTGCTGACACAGCTTGCTGGCACGAAGAAGGTCCAGCAAGTCTTGGCTACGCCGCAGCCGGCTTCTGAGCCCTCCATCTTAGGCAGGTTTGTCAAGGCTGCTGCGGCCGACCAAGTCGCTGAACTGTCCAAAACCTTTACCAACATTTATCCCATGGATACTTCGCCCGCTGGATTAGAGGCACGCAAGAAGGCGCTCGACCCCAAACTGGCCGAAGCGTATGTGCTGAAGCCTCAGCGCGAGGGTGGCGGCAATAACATCTACAGAGGTGCCATACCCGCCTATCTCAAGTCGATACCCGAGTCACATTGGAACTCGTACATTTTGATGGAACTCATCACGCCTCCCCCAGTGTCGAACCTGATCTTGCGTAACGGTAATGTAGAGAAGGGTGGCGTCATCTGCGAGGTTGGAATCTATGGCACCTGCCTGTGGGACCAAAAGACGGATGAAATATATCACAATGAGCTGGCAGGGTACTTGCTGCGTACAAAGGGTGACAAGAGCGAAGAGGGCGGCGTGGCCGCAGGCTACGGCTGCATGGACAGCTGCTGTCTCGTTTAACAATATATTTCCGGTGAGCTCGGCGTTCAAGCAGAAAGCAATTAAAATAGCATAGGCCGGCAGTCTGAGTTTTCGGAATAGAATTAAAGTAGTCGTGATCCTTTATTACATTGCATTCAGAAACCAGAGCGCCTAATCTTTACATCGCGTACTGTGGCATTTACAGCACTCGGCGCAACATAGACATGATGCGCCAAGTGACATTCCAGACAAAGACAAAGAGATGCGCCGCCGTCTTTCCGAACCCGAGAGGAGAGTTGTACACTGCCGCACACGGCACATTATGCAATGCGCGGCATCGCGCGTATAAATTGCGTTTCCCTAATCAATGCTTGCTCGCATGTTATGGAACGTTTACTCGGAGTGCTGCTGGGGGCGCTTGAGGACCTCGATGTTGCCTGTAAAGGTTGTCAGTTTTGGATTCTAGCAATGTGCTGCAGCGATTAGCTGAACTGCAGGCACTAAGTATTCACATACGCTGGACAATGTTGAAGCTGCTGCGGGTCTGGCCGTCCTTGTCCTGGTAGGTGCCGGTGCTGGCGTCACCCTCAACGAAGACGGTGGAACTAAAGGGTTTATCTCGAGTCAGTAAAATCCGCAATCGCAAGAACGTCGAGAAAAGCGACGGGGCGGAGATGCGTGATGCGGCGCAAAACGCAGCGATGCCAGTGTACGTACCCCTTGGGGAGGGTCAGGAGGAAGTCCTTGCGGGGGCCCTCGACGAAGCTGGTGACGCGGAACCACGAGGTCTGGCGGTTGTCCTTGGGGCCCGAGTTGCTGGCGACGGCGTATTTGATGATCTCGCGGCCAGAGTTGGTCTGGATGATCTCGGGGGTATCGGCGAGGTTGCCGATGATGGAGATGCGGGCAATGGAGCGCGGCGACGAGGTGCTGAAGGCGCGGGCGGCAGAGGCCGCAGGGGCGGCGGCGCGACGGAAGAGCATGGAAGACATGATGTGTGTTTTGAGGAGGTTGTTGTGGTTTGGTTGTGAGGGAGAATTGAGCTGAATGCGGCGGTTGTTTAAAGAGACAAAGCGACGATGGGTTTTGTGTGTGGTGGTGCTTTTCTGCGACAGGTGATGCGAAAGAGCTGGCCTGAGGAAGCAAATGCGCCGTGCGACAGCTAGCTGGAGGAGGGGCCGCAAGATCGCGTCTGAGACGCGAATCTGGTAGATGAGGCCTGGGCCTTTGCCGCACGCTCATTGGCTGCTCCCCCAAGGGTCACCCAGTTAGGGGCGCGCTGGAAGGGGTAGTTTAAGTGGTACCTGCTTCAAGGTGGGAACTTTGCAGGTGGGCCGTGTACCGTTTGATCATGCAGCCACAGCTTGGCTTGTCCCTTGTAATTCAATGCGTTCCAGAGAACAATTGCACCCACTCGCACAATGAAGGGCGGGGAGAATAATTGACAGCGTCGTACGGGGTGGGATGAACATGCTTTGTCCTGCCGTATGACCTCATTGCTGATCAGGTTTTACCCCTCGTTACCATTTTGGTTGTCTACCTTGCTGAACCAAGTTGAGTAGCTGAACGGGGAATGACTCACCGAAACTCTCCAATTGTTCGCCGTCTTAGTCTTGAAACAGATTGTAATTACACATAAAGTAGTATTTAATGGTTGAGGAATTGTGCCTCTTAAGTGTAATCTCCGTCATGGCTATATCTCACCACGGGACACCGACAACAGGAAGAAGTTGTGATCAAAGAAGCATTGCGGAAGACCGTACCGTCATCCTTGTAAACATCGACGCTCAAGGTCACCATGGACACTATTGCATTGCAGAACGCGTCTCTCCCGGAGGCCGCGCTGCAGGCTTTGGCAGAAGTGGCAGCTCGGGACGACCCCGCCATCATCGGCATCGTCCTGTCAGGGTCCGCCGCGCGCGGCATGGCGACGCAGAATTCCGACGTGGATGTGATGGTCATTCGCGATGAAAACGCTGTGGCTGGGGTACGCAAAGTCAGCCACAGCGTATACATCGACGAAATCCCCAAGACATTGGCCCAAATTGAAACAGTGAAGGCCATCGACTGCGAAGGCGCCTGGGAGCGCTGGTCCTACGCGTGGGCTCTTGTGATTAAGGATTCGACCGGCGGGCGGGTTTCCGAGGCAGTACGACGACAGGCCGTGCTTGATGACGCAGAGATTAGACACATGCTCGTCGAGCTGTCGAGGTTGGACGAATTCATCAACTATACCTACCGAGCCCTCAAGTCGCACCGCGACGGGCGCAAGGACGCTGCACGGTTAGATTCTGCGGAATGTGTTCGATCCATGCTGGACATCGTCTTTGCGCTGGCGGGTCGCGTCCGGCCTTACAACAAGTACCTGGCTTGGGAGCTGGACGAGCACCCGCTGCCAAGCGCTGAGTGGCAGGACGGTCGTCTCCTGCGATATGTAACAGGGCTTCTGGACGGTGATGAGGCAGCCGTTTGTGGGGTGTTCCAGGCTATTGAGCGGGAGTGTCTCGCGTATGACAAACGATGTGGTCGGGATGAGCTGGCGGCCATTATCAAGGGATGGGGTGACCAGCTGGATCTGCATCGGTGCCAGCTGTAGGGGAGTTCAGGCCTGCAGACGATGCATGCACCTTTCTTTTCTAGACATAAAGTTTAAATTCCCAATGGAATCATTGTCTCTTTTTTTGAAGGGGGGGGTTGGCTGTGGTGGTTGTCCAGGGATCGACATCACATCGTAGACGAAGTCGACCAGGCCATCGAGCATCAAATTCAAGTTACTCAGCGCAAGCAAATGAATCACACAGTCAATTTTCTAGCCTACACTCGCGTAGCCTGACCGGAACCTTGCGCAACGGTCGTTCCCGGCCATCACTGGACGGTACGTACCGCCAGATGGCCCCATTTCAGTCTTCATACCGTCGGCACGATTCTGCGCCCTCCACGCTGCCCTTGACAACTCCAAGGGCTAGAATAAATCACAATGACACAAGCAAGTACCTTCTCGCTGCCTTTTTTATTGAGCCTTTATTCATGATTGACAAAAGAACCCTCCTGACCACCACCATCACAACACCGGATGTCTTGGACCCACTTCACTCCCACCTTGGAATTACCCTTTTTGGGTGTCAATAGAATCGCGCTTATACACATTGAGCAAGCCTTACAACAGGTCACGGCCCATGACAACCATTCTCTTTCCCCATTTCCGCTCAAATCTGACCAACGACGAGCCTTTTTTTCACACGCCTCCTTCGGTGTCTCTCCTTCTAAATGGAGCAGCCGGCATGGGCCATTCTGGGCCCTCGTCGCTCTGCTTCCCCAGCGTCGTTGTCTCCCCATTTCTCCCAGGACTACCAAACTGAAAGTTTGTTCTCTCCAAGCTTAGCGCCACCCAAGGATCTTCTCCAGGGTCTCTTTTACTGGTGTGTAAAGGTTAGGGGTGTATGAATAGAAGCCTTTTGCTGCTCTTGAGCCAGTCATCGTGATGGGGGTGGAGAAGAACTGATCTGCGGTGCTGCCAGCTTGCGTTCTGGTTCATCGATGCACGCCACACACCACTCTTATTGAGGTTCTTTTGATGGCTATTTTGGTCTCAGACGATGTGACTCTGCACCGGTTGGTCTTCACTCCGAATTGCCTTGTTGATTGCTTTTTGTCAAGAGGTACCCCAGTCCCTGTCTTCCCACATTGTTGTATAAGGATGTTCTCCTGGGCGGTCCTCGTCTCGCGGCGCTGTGGCCCTAGCCCTTCCCGATCTCAGCAAACAACATATCCTCCTTCATCTCCATCTCCATCTTCTACAACTATTTGCCTTTCAATGATTGCCTAAGAGCTGGATCTCTTCAATCCTTCCTGAGCGGCTGTTCGTTCCGTTCCTCGCTACATCGCTGTACTACATATTCATCTTCACGAACCAACCAAGCACATAGCCGCCATCGACATGATGGAACATCACTCTCTCATTATTAGAGGAGAAATGTCTCCCCTCTTCATGGTAACGACCAACGATCCTCCATACGTCACTCCATCGCTCACTGCCAACCTCATCGTGCGGGTCATCCTCGGCATCATCGCCAACCTCGTCTGCCTCGTACCGCTCCGACTCCTATACCGCAACGGTGAATTCGCCGCTGTCGTCTTCATCATCGTCGTCGAGATCAAGAACATCTTCACCATCCTCATGGCTCTCATCTGGCGCACCGACGACATGGAGTCGTGGTGGCCCGGCTACGGCCTCTGCGACGTCCAGCAGTTCGTGTACAATGGCTGCGCGGGAATCTACGTGACCTGTCTGCTGGCGATCATGCGCAACCTCGCGCACCAGGTCCGGCATCTTGCGCGCGAACCCGTTGACGGTGCGGGAGAAGAGGCGCCGAAACTTCATTCAAGCGCTCATCATCTTTCCGCTGCCGATTGTGCAGCTGGCGTTCACTTGGCCGCTTGCCGCGCAGCGCTACATGGTTGGCACATTGATGGGGTGTTCCTGGGTACCGTCTTCTACTTGGCCGTACCTACTCTTCTTCGTCATCGCAGAGCTTGTCATGTCCGTGGTCGCTGCCATCTACGCCGGTCAGTCACAGTAGTCCAAATAGGGCTTTGGAGAGTGCACTAATAGCCAATTCAGTCATCACCTTCTTTCGGTTTCGCCAAGTGTCCAAAATCACGTCATCCGCGCTCACAAGCAACCGCACCGCATTCTTACGAAGCCAGCGTGCGAAGCGCCGCCTTTACCTCATGGTCATGTCCATCCTCGTACCCTTCCTGCCCATCACTGTCACGCTGTGCGTGCTCAACGTCCGAGCCCTTGGCAGCCTGGAGCCGTTCGACTTTAACCAAATTCACCACTCTACTACTTCACTGATCCCATGGGGTGCCATAATCTTCGTACCTAGTCGGCTCATAGACTTTGGCAGCTTCAACAATGGCTATATTTCCATTCTGACTGCCATTCCCATATTCTTGTTCTTTGGCATGACAAAGGATGCAATGAACTCGTACCGCTTGATTCTTCTGTGGTTTGGACTTGGCAAATTTTGGCCTGGCCTGTACATCGAATACGACCCCGACAGGAAGGCAATGCAGACAAGCACTTCAGCGGGGCTTTTCACTTGCACCACTGGGTAATATACAAGATCTCAATTTGAAGTCAGCCCAGATACTAACGCTTTATTTAGAAAGACCAAGTCGGACCATGGGTCCTCTCGATACAAGCTCACAACCCAAATCACAGTCAAGAGCACTTCCTCTGGGGAGAGTACAGCAGGCAGCTCGAACCACACTCTCACTCGCCTACTTACGCCCCGTCTTGCGACTTCTCTCAGCGAGAGATCCAACAGCGATCCTTCAATCCCACCGCCTCCACCTAGCTGGGCTAGTCGTTTGCCAAGAAACCCTTTTCCCTTCCTGAACAAGACCACCCCTGTGCATCTTGCTTCATCAATTCCGTCTCAACCGCCCGTGCTACCAGCACTGAGCACAAAGGCGTCCGTGTTTTCGCTGCACAGCCAAAACGACGATGACATCTTCTTGCAGCCCGTGGTGTCTCGGCGCCAACGCTCCCCTCCGCCCGTGGCGAGCTTCGCGCCGCCACCGGTCCCAGTCGGCCAGCCGCATCCCTCAGAGGCGCTGGACCTACCAAACGCATTCTCAACGCTGGAGTCGAGCAGCAGAAGCGTGAGGTTCGCGGACAGCACGTCTTCTGAGGCTGGAGAATACCATGCGCGGTGATCGCTTCCACTGTCCACGAATAGTTCCTTGTATTTTTCTCCCCTCGCTTACAGTTTAGGAGGATTTCTGTGTCTATCCTAATAAGGGTAGATATCATGACATTTTTGCACACCAGCGCATCCTGTAATGGCTAGGTCGCCACATTTGAACGATTTGATTTCCATTAATGAGTAGTGTCAAGTTTATAGCAACTGAATTCAATTATAAACAACTAGACTGT
This sequence comes from Lecanicillium saksenae, assembly GCA_027627215.1. Lineage (NCBI taxonomy): Eukaryota > Fungi > Ascomycota > Sordariomycetes > Hypocreales > Cordycipitaceae > Corniculantispora > Corniculantispora saksenae. The sequence continues at coordinate 555 of JANAKD010000406.1, read as the reverse complement.
CTTATGTATTTGGTGCCCATCTGTCGCAGCCCGAATCTATAAAGCAAAGAAATTGAAGAAGAGCAAACTGATCAAAGTATAATAAATAAACGCCTTCAAAACAAACAAAAACCGGTACTTGATCCAACTAAACTGGCAACGCGTCTTGGTGTACTTGGCCATTTTGCATGGTGTGGAAGTCGCCCCATCGGCTGCGCTGTAAACTCATATTACGGGGGGTATTTCGACAATAACATAACTGAGAAGGAATCGCGTCGAGCGAAAAATTGTAAGTGAAAAAGGGGGGGGTAGTAAAATACACAGTTTGTGCGACAGAAAGAATGACAAGAATCGGAAAAGTGGGAGAGGTGAAGAAGGAATGGGTTGGAACGGAGCTTATTTGGCACCACGCTGCATCTTGCGCATGGCCTCGCGGTGGGCTTCGAGAAGGTCGCCGCTACGCATGCGGTCATCGAAGACACGGTCGGAGAATTCCTTGTCGCGGCGCTGCATCTCTCTCCTCTGGGCCTCGGCCTCCTTCTGGCCCATCAGGACGTGGCGCTGCATCTCAATGTT
>JANAKD010000405.1:0-20156 GCA_027627215.1 Lecanicillium saksenae | reverse complement strand
CGGCAACAACGAGGACGCGGCGGCCGTGCTGGAGCTCGCGAGGAACGGCACCATCCACTGCCACTCGCGCGTGGTGAAGATGGACGAGCTGACCGACACCTTCCAGCAGATGAACGAGGGCAAGCTGCAGGGTCGTGTCGTTCTCGATCTGTGGGCGTAAAGAGTCAGCGGGTTGTATAGTAGTAAAGAATAACGAAGTGGAGGAACTTGTAGTTGAGGCATGATGAACTGAATAGCCGTTGCCGATATTTGCAAATCTGACCTTTGATTTTTTGTACAACGAAGGTGAAAATGACTGTCGAGCGGGCTACACAGTATTTACTACCCTTGCCATCAAGGTATTGTGCCACTTGGTGGGTGCCAGACCTCTGGCGTGGCTGGAAGGTGAATCGGTGGGGGTCTGTATGTCTCTCGACCACCCCAGTTGTCGGCAATGGAGGCGACGAGGAGTTTGACCTACGTACTCTCTATCTTCTCCTATTTGCTTGCCATTTAATAAAAATAGAATAAAATTACTTTTCTGGCACATTTTTCACACTATAATACAAGATCTGGTTTACTATCCCAAGACATTGCCATGGTTCTGCTCCCCAGTCCTATGCGACTTTCAACAGCACCATATTTAACCATAATACTCGGTGACATCTTTCGACATGGCAAACCTCAGTGATAAGAGCGTCAATTAAATATCGGAGTTGTTATGCAATATGGTTTGCCCCCAGCGCTGGCCACTACTTGAATTCCGCAGAAGGTTTGTATCGTGGACCCACCAGGCCATTTGCAATTACGGATCTAATGTCAACATTGGTGCCTCCGCCGCGTTCTGATGGCGCAGACCACATCATGAGGTGAATAAACCGCCCTGGAAATGCTTGGTCGAAACGTATCTCGGACCAGCCTTTGTATCTATCGACGGAAAATCGTATAGGAGCAGTCATCTCGCCCCCTATGATCCTGACTGTCGTAGTTAATGGCGCTTGCAAGTGATCTGGTCTTTCAGCCGCTCCTGTTACAACGTGTTTAGATTCATGTCGAAGTTGCCAGGTCTGACCGAAGTCGGCATGATGTGCTCTGACAGTGCTTTGATCGTCGTCACCGTCACGGTACTCAATAAACGGATTGTCCAGTGCCATAGAAACATACACCAAGCCCTCTCGAACGCTACATTTAACGTCAACTCGACACACTCCAGTTAATGGACACTTGGTATACTTACGGATTTGAGAATTCTCGTAATGAGGGGGCCTTGATGACCAGCTCTCGGAGGCTGAAGACGACACCGGAGCGCTGATGTCGTAGAACGACATGACACCTCTCGCCCTTGGTACAAAGAACAGAGGAGTCTTGCTTCAGTATATTATTCGGGTCGTTCATGTTACACCTTGTGCCATAGCTGCCAGTATAAAATGAAACTTCGTCATCGCTGTCATCAGTATCTATTCCTCCATCGTAGCTGACAATTTCCATTGTCAGCGCACCCCGCTCAATAATCTCTGTGCTTATGCCCATGCCATCGCGACATGATGGCACCAGGGCATCTTTACATCCAGAGTTGTACTCAATACCATTGTTGACTGCCAGTAACTCTGCAACATCCGGATGGCCATGCTGTATGGCACACCATAGTGGGGTTCGACGGAAATAAGTATCTGTAGAGTTGGCGTCAACACCCTCTGTCTCGAGCAGTAGCTTCACCACATCCAAGTGTCCATTCTCTGCAGCCACTGACATAGGTGTCCGTCCATAGTAAGTATCCTTTAGGTCAACCTCAATTCCCAGTTGACTGAGGAGCGTGGCCATAATGTCTAGATACCCATTCTCTGCAGCAAGTGACAAGGCAGTTTGGCCAAAGTAGCTATCTTTCGCGTTCACATCAATATCATCCCTCTCAAGTAGTAGCTTAACTATATCTAGATGCCCATTTGCTGCAGCAAGTGACAGGACAGTTCGGTCGAAGTAGCTGTCTTTTGCGTTCACATCGATATCATCCTTCTCAAGTAGTAGCTGAATGATATCTACATATCCATTCGCCGAGGCCCATACTAATGGTGTTCGGCCATCACTGTCCGTACAGTTGCCATTAGCACCGTGCTCAAGCAGCACCTTGATCATATTCTCATTCTCTTGGCGGAGGGCTATTAAAATCGGCATGTTACCACTATTGTCTTTGACCTCGACTTTTGCGCTGTTGTTGAGTAGTAGCTCGACGATAGCCTCTCGTCTGTATTCAGCAGCCCTAAAAAGTGGCGTTTGACCAAGGTGGTCTTTCGCGTCGATATTGGCACCATTCTTAAGTAGTAGCTCGGCGATAGCCTCTCGTCCATATTCGGCAGCTTGAAAAAGTGGTGTTTGACCATGGCCGTCTTTTATGTTGATATCGGCACCGTTCTTAAGAAGCAGGTCGGTGATAGTTACTTGCCCTTGCGCGGCTGTGCACAACAACCAAGCATCGCGCATTTCCTGTGCTGGGGCAACATCGATAAGTAGTTCGTGCGAGCTGTGTAGTAAGGCTGCACAACTCGCTATTGCATGATGCTTCCACTTCTCGTAAGCATACTCCAGAAACGGATGCAGTGAAAGTTCGGCGTACAGCTTCCGGTCGAACAACGCTCGTTTGACCAACTCATCCGCGCTTAAAAACACACCGCACGCTCCGAAAATGCGAAGATGCGCCTCGCTAAGAGTAGATCGATACCAAGGGGTTTTCGCCGAGTTTTCTTGGACTAAAAAATCTTTCACAGACTGGTGGCAGAAGTTAACCGTTGCATCCCCTTCACCTCTTACGAGGAGGATCGAGCTGCATGACGAGAGAATATCGGAATAGATTTTCAGATCTTCTCCACGTTTTAATGAGCGACTCTTCCATGTTGCGTATGCCGCTTGTATTTCGGATTTCCTTAGGGGGCGATAGGCTGCGACCATGCAGCGCAAGATAAATTGAGCAGGTTCTCTATTTTCGGTAGAGACATTTTCTAAAATGGAAGCATACGTACTTTCGAGTCCATGTGGTAGATTCTGGAACTTCGTCTCCCAATGGCACATAAGCACGCCTGGTCGGCTCAGTTCCGCAACCATGAGAGAAATCCAGAGAAAAGTGCCTCCCGCCTCACGAGTTAGTACCTCTTGAACCTTGTTTTTGATTTGCAGAGGGCAGGTGGTGCTGTGGGCGAGCTTTTCGACTTTAGCGACAATATACTCAGATAGGTCGTCATTTACGAACGCAGAGTCCATTCTCAATTGCTCGCCTACATGTTTAAGCTCAAACTCAATATCGTCTATCCCGTGTCGGCAGGTAATGAGAAGCTTGAACCGGTTGAATTTGGGTGTAGACGGTGATTGCACAAGGCTTGCAATAGAGCGAAGTAGGATTTGTCGCGCCGTTTTTTTGCACTCGTCGAGGGCGTCAATGAGGATGAAAACTTCGCCTGTTTGCTCATCTTGGAGCATGGCTTTGAACATTCGCCACAGAGGATGAAACTTGTTGAAAAGGTCATCAAAGACGCGATCATCTTTATGCTTTTCAAAGTCCGGCTGGACATGTCGCCGGAAGAGCACGTTCCGCTGCAGTAGCAGCTGCCACATGAGGCTGCGCAGGATTGCGGTTGGTGTCTTTCGGTCCTGGTCCTTGTCGTCGCAGAAAAAATATACAAACACGCTTTTGGAAGTCTTCTCAATTTTGGTTTTGATTCTTTCGACCAGAAATGTCGACATCATTGTCTTTCCGATACCAGGAGAGCCGATAAGGCGCAGCAACTGTGGTGCATCGATCGTCGCCCAGCGAGTAAATTCCTCTTTTTCTAAAATCCACTCGCATGTGCGTCCTACTCTTTCACCGTTTTGTTCTTGTATTTGTGCTAAGACATCAACAGGGTTGGCTACTCTCATGGCTCGTAGGCATTTCTGCAGATTGCCATGTGTGGAACTTTCATCCATCGGAACAGCTTGGGGGTTCCTACGTCGATGAATTGTGTCTTCGGCACCTCTAGCCATCTTTTCTATCTGAGGATAGATGAGTTTGAATGAAAGGTCATCGCGACCATAAAATTTGTTCAGCTTCAGGTGATCCGAGTGGAGAGATATGCCGCTGTGGCCGTCGATGCAGGCGCTAAGTTCGGACACAACCTGGAATACAGTCAGCAGATATCCGTTGGCAATAGCCATTAGCGCACAAACCAGCATATTGGAAGGAATAAACTTCCCTGGAAAACCCACTCGTGATGAGTAGTTCGTGGGAAGCTTTTCGAAGGCGCAAACAACTGAGACCGACTCAAGAAAGAGCCAACGAGAGAAGTCGCGTAGACGATCTGACAGGGAATCCGAGTGCTGCTCCAGGGCTTTCAACAACCTGTCTTCGGTAACAAAGCCAGGCCGTGCGAGGGATGCAATCAACGCGCCCCACGCTGCCGCAGGACTTCCTCGATGGGGAGTACCTAAGAAGATGACCCCGACCGTAGATTCGGCTATGCCCAGATACTCTGAGCCATTTCTTGTGGCAGAAACGATGGCCTAAAATGGTCAGCAAAGATTATTGAAAGTTTGACATGGGATAATCGCCACCTACCTGTTCAATCACATTACCCCCAAAGCTGTGCCCAATGAAGATCAAGGGGCGCCATTTGGTGTGTCCCTATTGAAAGTCAATTTGGGTTGTGATGGTCATAAAAGTGCTACTGAACCAACCTTGTCACGTATGTTTCGGAGTGTCTCTAGAAGAATGTCCGAAATGTTGGAAAGTCGCTGCTGAGGGGCGTCTGCGATCCAGGCCGAGTCATAATTGTATGTTAAAACCCGGCAAGGCTGTTCGTCCTTGGCCATTTCATCCGGAAGTAAATCCTTCAGCCAGTTAAAGGGCTTGTCAGGATATCCATGGGGGTTGGCAGGGTTGTTCTTAGGCAGCCAAACCCAGGCATAATCTGGATTCGCGCCAAGCCCGTGTACAGCCACGATGCTGTTACCCAACCATTAGCGCTGTCTTGAATCACTCAGATGTAAACGTACTCGACTTTTGCATCCGCACAGTCATGAAGGACTTGTAGCCCGAGTTCGGCCTTTGGAGGATGATGTGCAACATGCCTGCGACGTCTCGAGCAGATACGTATGTATATGAACGTTATGGGAAGTATACAGCTGATCCAGAACAAGCCCCAAATACCCCCATTTGAAGATTTGATTACACCTTCGAGGATCGAGGGTGTAAAGGAAAGCATTGTCAGAAGTCGGCTAGCGCTGGACTTGGAGGACTAAGTGCTCCTGATTCCGTATGGCGAGCCGCCGACGGTCTCCGGCTATCGTACGACCACTTACGAGAGCAGTTTAGCCCGTGGTAGATTGACTTGCCGATGGCGCCGGTGCGGAGCGTTTGGTCTGAAAGGCGTGGAGCAGAGAGTCTTCGTCATACTGGGGCAAAAACCAAGCTTGTAATCCCTCAGAGCGGTCCGGGGGTTTGGAACGCGGGGAGACTGGGCTGGGACGGAACCGAGAGCGGCCACACACACCTATTGAGGGAGCGGGCGGGGAATGGAGATGGCAGTCAGGCATACTGCCACGCACTGCCATCTTGGTACAACGAATGATAAGACAGAAAACCCATGCAGTGTGGGCCAGCTGAAGCTCATGGCCCTATGATGCAGTCTGAAAGCCTGCCAGCCTCAGTTCGCCCAGTAACTACTGGGCTGACGTCAAGGAGCTTATCCAGCGAAGCCTGACTCCTGCTCCAGGTTTCCGCCGCGACCGAGGCAGTCTGCCCTGGGAAGTGGGTGTATTTTATAAAGTATATACATATATTTTTAATTACATGTATTATATCATACAAATACATACTTTCTTATAAGTATACCCTTCGTAAGTTAGGCCCTTCGCCTTTGGGCTGCTGTGCCACTAAGCTCTGGGTCGGATCCGCGGGGCCATCGGGGCCATCGGGGACAGGTCGGATCTCACATCACATTGCCTCTCACATACGACTACAGATAGCATCATTGTCACCAACCATTACATAATTGATTACATTAAAGAAACCAAACATAGCTAGTATTTGAGTTATTTTCAGTGTCCGAGCTGTCAGAGTGTCTGCTGATCTGGTTCTCCCACCACTACGACGAAGACCCAGGCGAAGCTGGACGCCTGTGATCGGGGGAACCGTTTTTATTTCCAAATACAAGGTAATTAACTCGATTTCTATTGCTGCTTGCTTTTTCTCCCTTTGTCAATGCCGAACTATGAATAGTTTCTCCCATGTCCAATCAATCTTGCGGCGGAGGGACTCGTCCTCCTCTTTCGGATCATACAGCCCATAGTTCTGTAGTCTTTCTTCGCTCCAGAAAGCAAGGCCATACCGACTGAAAATTGCTTCTAGCTCTGAACAAACGCCGGTTCAATCCACAAATTGTCTCGAGGTTCTCGCCGCGGAAGCCGAAAGTCGCTGAATTCGCAGTCGGTCAGCCGCGGTCGGCATTGCCCACCGCTGTTGCCCTGACGCACTCCGGGTTTGAGCGGCATGAATTAATACTAAATTATCAGAATCTTCCGCCTTGCGAGTATCCTGAGCTTTCTCTACCCAACCAAGATCAATTGGAATCTGCCCATCGCCAGACGCTACCATGTCAGCGACATCCTTTCCAAATCGTCGCTGAATGTATTCCACCACGCAAGCTATCTCATGATACTCGAGAGTTGGAAGATACTGATCATACTCGTCACATAAGTAACGTGGAGAGTAATAAGTCTCCTTCTCATGATTGTAACAGCCTGCAGCTTGTGCGAGTGCGGCGTGCGACGACGAAAGCGGCCGCTGAATGACCGACCCAAACCTGTCGAGCCAGAGACGAGCCTCGTGGTCATTAGGTCTATAACTATTTCTTGTAAAAATTGCTAGTTTTCGAACGTCGCAACTAAGTTCATAGGCAAGCTGTAGCCGCCAGAATGCCCTCATCGCTCGCTGCTCCTCAATCCACGTCGGGGGTCCAATGTCGCTCGTCACAACGACCTCGGTTTGTATATCCTGTGAAATTCTTCTATCAATATCCTCAACTATTTGAAGAAGAAGCTCCAAGCCATGGAAACGGCCGGCCGCGAGCGTGAAATCATCGCCCACGGGCCGCCTGGGCTTAAGAGAGCGAAACAACGCGAGAGCCTCGGCGAGATACCGTCGGGACTCGTTTGCAATATCACGCGCTCGTTGGAGAAGACAATATAGCGCGCTGAGAGGGGTATTTGAACTCAGGAGGGGTTTATTGGCAGAATCCTCTCCTCCGAGAAGCGTTGGGATCACACCTTCATGGCAGAACCAATCTGCCATGTCCTCTGTATACCAGTTGGGTGGATTGCCAGCATAGTACTGCGCAGTAAAAGCAACCAGAGATTGAATGTCCTCACATGTGTACCCGGATGTGAGAACCGCCTCTACGATCCTGACAGGCTGGTTGGCCTCAAACAGACGCCGAGCCGCAGGCGAGGTATATACGACGTTGCATAGTGTCGCGAGATCAGGAATGCTGTTCAGAATTTCAATAAGGATCTCGTTAGGCAGCGATTCAAGAGGAAACACCATTTTTTGGCTCACGGTGGCAGCTTTGCGAAGGTTTTGTAGATGTAGTCGTCTTGGTTGGTAGATGTTGTTGGTAGCAAACAACAGCGCGGGGCTGGCTCACGCCAGCCTTGTTACTGCGCCTCCTTTCAATCAGTCAAGTCTCTGTCGGAGAATGCTTTGAAAATTGAGGTAAAAGAATGATTCCGTAGAATTCTATCATGTCTAATGATGAAATAAATAATCGCTAATAATGTATGCAGTTTTTTAACCAGACCCAAAAAGAAAACCTTGCCTGTCCGCCTGTCTTCCACTTACACGGCCATGCACCAAAAAAAGAAAGCCGACTAGATGAATTGCCACTGCAGCGAGTCTGGGAAATGCGGCAGCAACTCCTTGAACTTGCGCTCAGCGGCCTCTGCGTCGTGCACCCGTATCGTCAGGCCCTGGATGCCCTCCTCCTCACCCGGCACGACCTGCACCGTGGGCATCTCCCGGTCCTCGCGGTCCCTCGACATGAGCTCCCACTTTTCCGTCGTCTGCTCGAGCTTGGCCGACTTGACGGTCATGAATTCGACGCCGTCTTTGGCAAGTAGAGTCCACGTGGCCGCCTTTTTTTCTCGATCTGACAATGCGTCTACGTACCATATGTGTTCCTCCACCGCCTGCCCTTTATGGATATCTTGCCTCCTTACCATTTTTACCGCCTACTCTTTTAATTGTAGCACTACGCTAACCCACTCACCGCCTACTACTAATGGCAATCACAGTGCCTCACCGCCTGCTGCATTCGCGCTCTCATTCTTTCACCGCCTGCCATCCTGGTGTAACTGTTCTCTCACCGCCTTGCCTACTTTTTGATCAAGATTAGCGAATGGCAATCTCCATTTCATGCATCAGACCCGATCAGGCATACCACTTTAGGCAATACGTCCGCTTCTGGTACCGAGTCGCTTCTGGAGGGACCAATTCTGGCACGATCAATTCTGGCACGACCAATTCTTGCTTTCTTTCTGACTCATACAATTAACCCACACTTGCTACCATTTTCTCCCGTTATGATACGTATCTAGAACTTAAAAAGGTGCTGAAGCGGCAGCGTCATGAAGCGGATGGGAGCTAGGACTGAACGAATGACAAAGTTGTGAAGGTAGGGAGCTTTCGGCCGCCCTTTAATAGAAAACTCAGGGGGAAGGAAAGAGTGGTACGTACTACTGTATAAGGTATTTGACCATTTGTTAATTAGTTAGCACTTTCCTGCGCATCTGCATGCGCATTTTGTGTTTATGTTTGGACGCGCAGGGAATCCCGGTCAGTTTCCTGCCCCTGCCGAGCCATTGTTCTATACTAGCCTCTTGTGCATGCCTCTGTAGAGTTTCTGCTTTCAATCCGCCTGTCGACTCTCTGCTTTTAGCTCCCTCATCTAGCCTCATTGATTATAGCGCGTACTCAAATGCAAAGCCCAATTGTGCCCTTGCAACAACGAGGAAAAGAGCGGGCAAAACGGCAGGGTGCTAGAAGCCGGCTAGTAAACAAACTGGTTTGTAATTGACTAAAGAAAGGTACTCATAAACGATGGGCTAAAACAGCACAAAGGCACAAGGGCGCAAACGGACGGCTACTTCACCCACCAGCTATGGGACAACTGGAAAGCTACTTACCACCAACTGGCTGTCAAGAAGCTTGGCAAGAACAGCACAAGCGCTCTCATGCCAGGAACGATGGCCGGGAACTGACACATTCAAGCAGTCACTCATGGACGCTCCGATCGAGAAAGGAGGGAATAGGAGGTCTGGAAGAGGAACAGAGAGCAGAAAGGATACAATGAATCGAGAGAAATAAAAAGTGCACAAGGTGGCTGGGGCAGTGCATCCATTCAAGTTCACGTTTACGTTCGAGAAAAAATGGACATTGATTGAAATGGATAAGCAGGATTACCATAGACAGCGGCTCAATCCTGTCACTGCCTGACCATAAGGGTCTATCTCTATCGTTCTACTCCATACTAACGACACTCCCCCCCAAAGCATCCGAAATAGGTGGATGCTGAAATCGGCAAACGGGCGAGCCAAAGTGAAGTGGACGGCGGCCATGCAGCGGAACAGCCGCTGTGAACCAATTACAGTCTGCAGGGACAACATGTCCGTGATCGACCGCATCGGCGCAACAGCGGCAGAGCAGATTCTTCGCAGGCCTACTTTCGAGAATTCCAGAGAATTGGAGACAGGCACCCGTACCTGATCTCAGTCAAATGGTCGCCAGGCCCCACAGGGATTTTCGGCAACGACCTGTGCGACCAGCTCGCCAAGCATGGCGCGACGTTACCCATAGACGACCATCTGCCATCGGTCTCGTACAGGAAAAGACAGATGAAGAAGCAGATAACAATCGATCACCGAGCCTGGTGGGCATCGGTTGAGAGAACGGAATATCACAAGTTTGGACTTAGTGCCGAGCTGAAGAACCTTCCGGAACTCAGCCTCCCCCGCCGCGTGCTTGGCTATCTTTTGACGGCACGATCACAACACGGCGACTTTGCGGAATACCACGAGAGATTCCACCCAGGACAGGCGACGCTGGAGTGCCCTTGCGGGCGCCAGAAGTCACCGACCCATCTGTTCTACTGCAGGAAAATCCCTGGCCATCTCCGAGTTCGGCTGAGCCCCGACCCAGTGACGGCGATAGGGAAATTCCTCGGTAGATCCTACAAGGTGTACATACGCATTGCTGACTTCTACTATTCGAAGGTCAACAAGCGCATGTAGCACCATGTAGGGCGTACAAGCCTGGCGCGCTCTGTACAGTATCCAGCCCGAGTAGTTTGCGCTACTCGTTAAACAATTCTTCCATTTCCTTTGTTTTCGGTAGCAAGCTACCACTGACAGCAGGGCTCCCGCTGGTCCCCGTAGAAAGACCAGGAGACAAAAGTTGCTGGCACGACGCGCTCGCGGTGGCCGCCGCGGGCGCATAACGCCAGCATCATCGTGATCCCGCTGACGGGTATCGATTTAGACAGATATATGCCATTGGGCGCGAAACTGCTACCAGTTGGAGGATGATGACAGGGAGAGTATTCCAGGGGCATCTAGTGAGAACTTTGGCGCGACGCGCCTGGTTGGGGCCCACTTAGCGGGTACCACTGTACATTTATCCGTAGAAGGCTCGATAGCACGTCCAAAAGCCTACCCTAGGGCGCAAACGGACGTAATAGTCAAATCAAATCAAATCAAATCAAATCAAATCAAAAGTCGGCGCGCTTCGCGGAGGCTCTGTGGACACCATGAAAGAAGCTGGTCTCCGAGGAAATATCATCTTTTTGTTTTTTTGTTTTTTTGCCCGGGTTGATTAGCGCGTATTCAGTCGCGGAGTTACTGGCTTAGATCCGCAGAGCACTTCGCCGCGTCTTTGCTCTGCCCTAATGCTGAACGAACGCTTACTGATCGCTCTCGATGTACAACTCTCACCAGAACCATCGTTATCACAAGTCGACGAGTCAATGCATGCACCCTACTCAGCCGTGTTTCCACACCTCGTTATTTCAAATAGCATGAGCAGCGCAATTTTTCGGGGGGCGTGTGAGTTGGGGAGGATGCACAATGAAGCGCAGTGGCCTGTTTGGCGTCGCAGCGGGTCAACGAGGGGAGCCAAAACGATGGCGCTAGAAGGCTTGTTACCTGCTCCAGAGCGCGAGGCCCTCGTGCTACAGTGGTGCAGAGCGCTGAAAGGAGAGTCTGGGAAAGACGAAAGCATGCAAAGATGCAGAGACGCGGAGGGAGACTTTGGCCCTTTGGCCCCTCCTCCCCCTTCTGAGCTCCTGTTGGAGAGGCATGAATTTGCCACTCCCCAACGGAAGCCAAAGTAGGATCCGGTATTATACTTTTCACATCAATTTTTTTCCCTTTCCCCCCTCCTCCTAGACACCGCCAGCACCTCTTTGCCTCTCAAAGCAAAGTGCATCCGTACTAGGCATAGGACGGCGCCGGCGGCCAAGAGCGGGGCCGGAGCCAAGGCATTCCGTGCCGAATAGGTGGAAGTCGCTCCATCAGGCTGCTCTTTTTTTGCCTTGTCTCGGTGGCTGAGTGGGCTCATGAGCTTGGGTACCGGTACATGTGGCTGGAAACTTTCGTCACCCATTTCTTGTTTCTTTTTGTTCTTTCGGCCGTCTCTGAGTCGGCTTCTTGGCTTACAGCGAAACGGCGAGGGAAGGGGTGAGCGTAGGTAGGTAGGTCTATTATGGAGTTCCAGCGACAGCCTGATACGGGGTCCGAAGGGGAAAAAATGTCAGTTCAATGCTAGAGTGCTCGTTGGGGAGACGCCTGTGGCGAATACGAACCTCGCGATGGACGCACAGCCTTGCATGCCCGCCAAATCAATAGGTCAATCTCACCCAGTCTGTCTACCAGCAGGACTCTAGAACCAAGCCGGTGCGCCTGTCAATTCGTCCTGTGGCGGATCAACCCAACGCTTTTGTGGCTTGTGTCTCTGATGGTGTGGCTCAGTCCTCAGTCCTGTCGTCGAGGGCATTGCGTAATGGTGACCCATCAATGTCGCAGTTGAGGAAGCCCAGAACCCCCCTCTTCCTTGGATGTGGCGGTGCGTTGGGCCATCGGTAATCTAATCGAAATCTCGCACTTGCTCGCGAAATAGCAAACATCCAATTCAAATTTTCGCAGAGGCACAAGCCGGCGGTTTCGGGGTCCTGGGCGTGTCTCAGAAAGTCTATGTCGTCATAACCGTCAGGTCAGGGCGTGCGCCGAGTATCTGTGGATCGCCCTCGGTGACAGCAGCGAACGGCAAGCCTTGGCGGCGTACAATTCACAGTACATGCCGCCTTTACCCAGTTGCCAGAGACTGTTCCAGAGACAACAATCTCAAATATGTGTCGTTACTATCCGGTGGGCCGTTGTCCGCATCTTTTGCTCGCTTTTGGCTCCTTTGTGGAAATGCCATGGAGTCCAGTCCTGTGCTCGCCGACCAGTCGCTAGTCATGAAACAACGGCCTCTGCGGTAGTCGTCGGTGTTTTCTCTGACACGTATTCTTGCTCATGCTGGACCGCGGACTATGATTGCTTCTCATTCAAAGCTGGAAATAGATCGACGCTGCTCTGATTCATCACAAGTTATACCTTGCTCATTTGTCATGATCTCCCTTGTCATCCCGCGCCCACCGTTTCCTCTTTCCCTCAGCCCGCGACTCTTGTCTGCCCAGCATCCAACGCTGTACTCTGATTGCCTCGACTCTGAATATTCTGATCAATTGGGTACCGGAGCATTCGTTCCGGCCCGTATACCTACCATAGCCTTAACCAGTTTTTGGGTGCTCAATACTTGATTTCGCTTGCTGACCGACTTGGTAATAATCGGCACTCTACACTACCCCACTTGGGGAAGCAGCAGAATTCAAGGGTCCTCTTGGAGGGGGCGTGCAGCCCGTCACACCCTGCCGCCCCTCGTAGAATATGTAGGACATGTGCAGAGGCATCGCCGTCAGCCCGCCGCAAGCCTTGTGTTCCTTTTAGCAGAAGGGGGGCTTGGGGGGCTGTCCACCCGTTGAAGGCGTGGGCTCATGCAAAGGAGCGAGACCAAGGTTCGCGCGACGGCCACGATGAGAGCGATAGTTCAGATGGCTTCAACGATGATGATATCATGATCAGCGCGTCTTCCCCTACTTGATCCAGCGGTTGGGTAGTATGCATTTTTGTCCATCTTTCCGGACTAGAGAGGATGGGAAACCACCAATTCCTCCATGGTCAGCGGGATACATGCTGCGCAGCCAGCGGCGGCCACTGTGAACCAGCTCGCCCAGCCGTGTAAGCCAGGATCAGGGTCGGGTCGACGGTAGGCCAAATCCTGCCCGCGAAACGCCCTCAGGCCAAGAACTGCTCCCCAGACCAATTAATCCATTCGCGAATGTTCCCGACAGTCCTCGTCATCAGTCCGCCCAAAGAAACAACGAGCACGAGACTGGGGGCCACAGAGCTCATGACCAGCTGCATGCCAGGCAACATGATGCAAGCTTGGGCTGATCAATAGGGGTCCACTGCCACACCATTACTTTGTTTGGTAAAGCACTACGTCAGTGAAGCACCTACGAGCATCAACGACGCCGTCCAGCTAACAGAACCGCATGGAATTGTGGCCGACACCCAGTATTGGTATTGGGCCTCCACACCCACCGGCCCCTGTCCTTCCGATGCACTGTCTTGTGCATTCTCCAGCCACACCGTCTCTCCCGCCGCCCTCTTTTCGCAACGTTGTTGTTATTTTAGTCTGCTGCCTGTAAAACGTCGCTCCCTCACCGATCGCGCCGATGTCGTGTAAAAAGAATGCATCGGTCGATGAGGGAATTTCATCGAATCGAATCCAACCCCCAGCTCGTCAATGGAGCGTCACGGTTCCGCTCGGCGTTACTATTGCTCTGCTTCTGGGCATCCAGCTGCAAATGCTGCATGTACATGCACAATCCGCAGCTGACTTTGGCTAGGCAGGTAGATGATTTTCGCTCGCCGCTGCTCGATCGACAGCTAAAGCAACGCCTCTGCTACCTTCTTTCCACCAGAGCACCCGGCTTCTTGCTCGCATATTCAGCCATAGCGATTTTCCCTAGAGACGGACCTCACCTACAACATTAAAAGTTGCCCACCCCTTCTGCCCTGTTATTTCGGGACCGGAGAATGCTGTGCCCCCATTCACACTTTGGCGGTGCATGCCCCAGCCAAGCCACAGGCGTGTGCCGATAAAAGCTACATTCAAGAGATAACCCATGGAAAAAAAAAAAACGACCCTGGCCCCAAGTCCCGCTCCAGCGACACGCGTTGGTATTCGTACGAGACTTTACCAGAGCGCGGGCTCAAGAACCGGTTTTCCTGTGGCTTGTCTGGTGGGACCCCTGGAGCAACCCCCCCNGTTTTTGCCCAGAGACGTTCCTGGATGGGTAGGAGTGGCGAAAAAAAAGTCAAAAATCTAGCCCAATGAACTGTAGCTATTGGGCCAAAAGATATTTGGCGACCCTTCGGCGGACTTCTGCCATTTTTCCCAGCTGTGGAGGTGTACTGTCAGTGTATGTGGGCGGGCTGCAATGTACCAGTACCTGTGACGCCCTGCTTACACCGTAATTAACTGCGGCGTTGAGGCTGTAGGTGGTACATGCATCTGATTTGTTGCAGTGTTTCAGTACTTGCTATACGTACCGGCAATGCACTTGTAGATTGATGCCATTCATAGTATCCTTCCGTTGGGGAAGCGCCTTACACGGAGTGTTTGGACCCGCCGAGATCCTGTTCCCTACATCTTCACTTTAGTGCCGACATCCAATTGACTCACCTTCCATTTACTGGTCTCGAATTTCAATTCTTTCCTCCCTCCAATTACAGCTTGTCGTACCCCTTATTGTCGTCATCTATTACTATTTACGGCGTAGGTGTGGCGCCGAATATCACCAACATCCACTCTCGCGATTCTACTACATCCTCGAGTCCCCCTCCTCGTAAGTGAATTTGACCTACACCGTGGTGTATCGTCTCATTGGTTCCAGCCCAGGCCACTTGGAAGTTGTGGCAAAGTCGTCGTGGCGCGTTGCTCATCGTTTCCTGTTCCTGCCCAGCTGGGAAGTACAACGATTCCACATCCTGGACGATGCTCCAGCGTTCAGACTGTTAACCCAGTTTTCGGCACTTTGCTTGGCGCTTAAAAATCCTGTATGACATTCTTCACTATCTATACGCCTCTGGACCGCTCTGTTCTAATACTGTGTCGCTTTCAGCCGTTGGAAAAAATAGCCTGGCTGCATAACCAGGCTTGAGCCGGGGCCGACCGACCATCTCCAACTAAGCAGATCCCACATATTCCAAAGCGCCTATCCCGTCGCCTTCCCGCACTTCCGGCCATCTTTCTACCTTTGATCTCCAAGGAAAACTTCCAAATCGATTCCTTCTCTTTAAACAGACACTATCTCATCCATACACACCCCGAAGACCACATACAGCATCCTTCCCTTTACTCCCTATTCGATTTTTCTGCCTCTCACACAACTCCACATCAGAAAACGTGTGGCAGACCTCGCATTCTTGCAGCGACTAAGAAAAGGCACCCTCATTTCGTTCTGCCATCCTTCTAGTGGGCGGACCTGGGCGGAACAGCCCTACCGGACCATATACTCCCACTCCAGCATTCGGTTTCAGCGCTTCCACTTACACCAGAAAAAAGTGCGAGGCACGGCCAGTCAACCATTTAATGCTACTAGACCTAGCTGTTCAACCTTCTCTTAACAGAACTTTTGGTGGCTGTGGGGAATTATTGGACAAAGACCCGGACTTGTCGCCGGAAGGCTACTGCGTCTCTGTCAAGCCCCAAATCGCGCGCGACCAGCTAATTGAGCGCCCTGTCACGCTCTTTACTCCCCTCCAACGTTTCGCTACACACATCCATTTCACTGGGTGGCAAACTGGCTATTTATTATATCACCCCGTTAGTACAGATCGTCGTGACCGGCACCTGGCGTCTGGTCAGTCGACACTCCTCCTTGGCTGCTGTCAACCTGGCTGCTGCTCAGTACTCTAGATTGAATTTCCCCTCAGCTCAGCACGAAAAACTTCGAAAGACCCCTATCACCTTACACCACGCTGCCTTTCAAGTCATTACCACCCCCAAGGCCACTATTACTAGACTTCATCAAAGAAACGGCTTCAGTTCTCAACTTATTCCGCCGTCCAAAGTCGACACGTCACCATGGAAGATACTTCATCTCCACAAACTACTCCTGCACAAGTAGTAGAGCCCAAGGATGACAAGACCTCTGCCTTGGGACCAACTACAACAACTCAGAAGTCGACATCGACAACTGGGACACCCCGTCGGCAGCCTCCTCGTCGTCGTCAATCTTCTCATGGACATTCGGAAGTGGAAATTGCAGATCAAACCGACAACACACGAAATTCTGCATCTCCAGCAGTTGAACATGGTCCTTTTAGCATGGTTCCAATGGCTAGCGCCCTGCCTCATGGTGGCTATCAACACCCACCTCCGCCAGGGGGCCACCGACAGTATAACCAGCAGGCCTCGCCTCCAGTTATGCAGCACATGCCGCCAAATCCATATGTTGGGCACCACCATGGTTCAATGATGGTTCCTGCCTATTATCTACAACAACCGCAGATGCATCAATACTATGCCGCGAAT
Organism: Lecanicillium saksenae; assembly: GCA_027627215.1. NCBI lineage: Eukaryota > Fungi > Ascomycota > Sordariomycetes > Hypocreales > Cordycipitaceae > Corniculantispora > Corniculantispora saksenae. The sequence goes on along the minus strand of JANAKD010000405.1, from coordinate 3,457 downwards.
GCTCCCCCCGGTCACCCAGGCTCCCATCCCATGCAGGCACGAGGCAATCCAGGCTATTATCCCGTTCCGTTCGTAATGGAACACCCACAATCTCCTGGATATTATCCTCAACCACCACAGTTTCCTGATCCCAGCCTTCGGAGGCCTGATCCGAACCGTCAGAGACCCGATCACATGCTTAACCGACAATACAGCCATGGAAATACCCAGCACGAGAGCCGAAACCAACCTCGAAGGCCACCAAACAGAACAAACAGGTCATTTCGGGATCAATCTTTACCCACAGGTAGGTTCTGGTTACATTTTGTAGTGATTACAGTAACTAATCGATTCCAGTTGATACAAAACGACAACAACAGAACGCAGTTCGTGGACCTCCACGAAAGCCACATCAAAGTGGTAAGACGCGTTTAGCTCGGAACTGTTCAGCCCAGGCTAACTCCCTTTTAGGCTACGCTATTTGGATTGGAAATCTCCCGCCTCAAACTGAGCTGATGAGTCTTGTGCACCATGTCTGTGAACTAGCACCAGAGCTTCAGTCCCTGTTTCTCATTTCGAAGAGTAATTGTGCCTTTGCCAATTTTAAGGAGGAAACAACATCCATAAAAGCTCAGAAGACGATCCACGAATCCAAATTCCAGTCCGTGCGACTAGTTTGTCGTCTTCGCAAGAACACATCCGAAGCTGCTACGGACGGCCAGATCGTTATCGCCGCCGGAACAAGTAACCCTACTTCGCCCACAATTGCCAACGACCAACTCGATGGAATCACTTCTCCCAGTACCGAGCGCTTAGACCCCCTTGAAGAACGCCATGCACGAGCAGACGGGAAGGAGGTCAAAACAAATGCTCGCCGCGACCGATTTTTCGTTCTCAAAAGCTTAACGCGCGAGGACTTGGATCAGAGTTTGAAGACTGGCGTTTGGGCAACACAGTCTCATAATGAACAGTTGTTAAACAATGCCTTCAAGGTAAGTATAGGCTGAACTGCCGGATCCGCTGACCTGCTGACCGTGATCCAGACCACTGACAATGTGTATCTGATTTTTTCGGCGAACAAATCTGGAGAATATTTCGGATTTGCTCGAATGGCATCAGAAATCAATCAAGACCCAGGGGCTGCTATTCAGTTTGCGCCCCAAAACCAGACAGCCGAGGAAAGCGATCTACCACAGGCTGTTCCGATCGAAGCGAAGAACAATACTCCAAAAGGGCGAATCATTGACGACTCTGCACGAGGAACAATGTTTTGGGAAGCTGAAGGACATCAAATCGATGGCGAGTTTGACGAGAGCGATGTCATGAGCAACAATGAAACAGAAGATGCAGAAGAGGACATGCAGACATTGGGGAAACCGTTCAACCTACAATGGTTGTCAGTTGTTCCCCTACCGTTCTACCGCACCAGAGGACTACGGAACCCTTGGAATTCGAATCGAGAAGTTAAGATTGCTCGAGATGGAACAGAGCTTGAGCCTTCAGTTGGCCGTCGACTGATTGGCTTGATGAACCACAACTCCAACCCCGGACAAGCCCCAAACCCAACGAATGAGCCAAGGGGGAATCCTGAATTCTTCAACTCGAGCGGACGTCAATGAGTTAAATTAAGAGCAAGCTTAAGATGAACACTATCATACGACTTGCAACAGCCTGGCTTCCACTGTACCAAAGTCAAGCCAAGGCAACACTTACCCACGAACACGAATTGCGCATACCATTTACCACGAACACGATAAACGATTAAAGCACATCTATTGTACCCGCGAACACGACATCATGATTTTCATTGTATTAAATTAAACACGAACACGACACGCGACTTGCAACACATCGACTGTACTGGGATTGATTTTGGTGGGATAAGCATAACACGGGCGAACCGAAGAACTGGCATGAGGGACTAGAGCATGTGATGCTATTTCGCCATAAAGCAATGGATATTCCTGTGTTGCATAATACGCTCCACCTCATCATGTTTGCCGTGCTAGTGAAGCTGATTCAAGCGCGCAGGATCACCGCCTTCGAGTGCTGACTGTGCGGCCATGGACGAAGAAACCCTCTGTGTCGTAACTGCAAGCCTCAGCGCTGTCTCGAAACGATAGATGGATGACGGGAGCGGACCGTCAGAGGTGCATATCGACCGAAGCGAATCGAAGCCAGAATAACTATCAGAGGCGTAAAGATGGGACGACGTCAACACAAGTGTGGCTTGACTGTGTGGAGGGGTCCGCCGGTAGAGGGGGATTGGTGGTGCAACCGCACGCCACGATTGTGTTTGCTACTACGATGGTGCTCTTTGTCACTACTGTGGCTGGAGATTATTGTGGCGAAAATGCATAGCGCGGTAGAAGTGCTTGGTAGCTCGCTGACTCTTGCCGGCGTGGTACTGCCAGGACGCCGAGCACCACGTAGATCGCAGCCCCAGGCGCCGCCTGAGGTCCGTCGATGGTGAGCTGTGATGATGACGCACTCACGACCCAAGCAGGCGGCTTCAAGACTTCTTGGCCTTGGAAATGACAAAAGGCACTCGGCACACCCCATCTCCGCCATCCGCGCTCCAGAAAAGGTACCTTTTTCGTCAATGGAAAGGGACCAAGGTTTCCACACAGGAGCGTGGAACTGTGACGTCATTCGCCGACAAAGCTGGCATTTCCTATTTGGGACACGTTGTGTTTATGTAAGCGATGTGTTGAGTTGCCAATCCCCCCATTGCTCGTGTAGATCCGAGATCTTGTAGCAGGTAGCCGTTGTAGAATGCTAAAATTGACTTTCACTGCGTATTATTCCGAATATAAATGATTTTATTTGCAATTTTTAGGCAACAGTGAGGCCGTTGGTGACTGCTAACACGGTCAAGTCTTTTACACGCCCAAGAGTCCCCTTAGGAGCTAGCGGCGGTGGACCGATTATAGTGGAACCTTCCAGCAGATTCTAGCGGCTACAGGCGACTGCCAGCGCTGTCTCGTCTGCTTCGAAATACGCGGCTTTGTAAGTCGCCAGCATCTTCAATACGGTTCTAGAAACCAATACCATGACGAATATTGGCTTCAGCCTGGAGGCTTTTGGCCTCCATCTCAACTATAAAGAACCAACTTGAATCCGTTGAAATCCAAATTCTCTTTTCCTCATCACACACAACAACAACCACACTACTCTTCTATCCTCTCTTGTATGCACACCTTCCGAGTCTCTCACAGAGTCCCAAGAAACAAACACATCAAATCCAACACAATGGCCGCCTTCTTTCCCCGCACCGTCTACAACACCCAGGCTTCCTTCACGCCTCTGTTCCGTCTCCTCGACGACTTTGACTCGTACTCGCGCCAGTGCCAGCCCGCTTCCAGCAACAGCAACCAGTGCAAGAAGCAGCAGAAGCAGCACTTCCGCAGGTCCGCCGTCTCGCACTGGCAGCCCAAGTTTGATGTCCGCGAGACTTCGGACGCCTACGAGCTCCACG